>JBAMBQ010005496.1:0-219745 GCA_037044495.1 Stegana nigrithorax | reverse complement strand
TGTTTTTTTCTGACTTATTTTTGACATTGTTTGCTTATTTAGGAGAACGTGCAGGAAAGTTCGAAGCATCGATATATATGGCTATTGTAATGCGCTGCACTGTTGTGGTTTTCCAATAAGCTACCAGATGTGCGCAGCAACGAAGGTCGCCAAAAATAAGAAAACAAATTCAATTAAATTCGTGAAGTTTCATAAATATCTGCAACTTACTATAAATGAAAATTCACAATGAAACCGATTTTTAAAGTCATTGTGATTCGAACAAAAGTCATATATATGTATCTATGTAAGTAGAACATGGATTAATAAAGAACTTTTTTTACAGCCAAGGTCCAATTAAGATTATTAGTGTTGGCAGCCCAATTTTTAGACCCATACTTGCGGATTCTTTGGTTCTGTGCAGAAAAAGGTTTGCACCTACTATTTGAAAGAATGAGAAAAATTGGTAGCAATAATCGTGGGAGCTGAAACTGCTGAAAGCTGAAATGCATGAGAATAAACCTAACTTGTAGAGGTTAATTTCGAGCGTAGTGTGCATCCTTATGAAGGAAAAGTTTTTTCCCTAAAGTTTAATACATTACACAGAATCACAACAACAATAATAGCAACTAAACTGTTTGCCAATACATTTGATTTATTGCCATTGTCTCGCAGGAATCGCCTCGACTTTTAGTACACATCTCGCCGATGCCGCGCCGGATGCGCACAACGCCCGCTTGCACCCAGCAAGGCAGGCAGCACAGGACAAGAGCGGACTGGTTCATGCGAACGGGCGCCCACCGATGCCAATTGTAGCTGTCACTTGTTTACACAACGAAGTCCTCATGGACATATTAGGTCAAATTTCAGGCCATAAGCACATTTGGCATTGACACATAAGTGGCTCGTAAATTTTTTTATATATGTACATAAACAAATAGCGATGATAATACGAAATGCGACATTTTTTTGTCTCTCACTTGGGTAAAACTCGCTTACGGTTAAAGAAGCTCCCAGTAGTTCCCAGCAGCCGCAGAAGGACATTTATTACAACTTAGTTGTGAACATTCGGTATTTGCCTTGTCTAAGCATTTCTGTGCGTATTTATTTTGCTTATATTGGCAAATAGTTTATTGCCAAAGTTGGCACCAGAATGCTGCAGTATAACATACCACCTCCAAGCCCCTCCAAATAGCGCATCAGTTTGGGGCTTAAATGAGAACAAGAGTAAATTTCAAGTAGTTGCCTTTGACACATACAAAGTGCTTTCAATTTAATTCAAGGAAATAAGTTTGGTTTTTATACGTTTTGTTTTTTTATTGCTTTTATCTGTTGTATTAGTTGTTGTTGTTAAATATCTAAGTTTATTGCCTTCGCATCATAAAGAAAGCACCCAAAAAATTGCTATAAAGCCCAACGCTCAGTAGCAACCTCCAACTGTGAGAAGCTGAGTACAAGAAATCTCTACACACTAAATTTCCCACAAAAGAGCGCCTTTCATTTGGGATATTTCTGCCAAGACGTTGAAAATTTAAGTGACATTGACGTCACGAATCCAACGCTGGTTTGATGAGTCATAAAAGTCTACGCAAAAATAACATATTTTCCAGGTCTCAACGCAGTTGGGCTTCGGTTTTTTTAGTCTTTTAAGTAAATTTACCAACGTTCGCATAATTATTCACAAAAAGCAAGCCATCCTTCAAAAAAGTATACTATATTTATATATGTATCTTTGTTAAATTTCCTTTGAGCTTTCTTTTGCACACGTACACATGACCAATAACAAAGCTTTGACAATGACTCAACTTGAGTCATGGGAACGAGCAGTAAAGCTGACCAGCTTATCTCACATGAATGCAAATGGCGGCAAACTTTTACAACAACCACATAGGCTGCTTCTTATTTTTGGTGCTTACCCTGGGTACCACGAAATCAAGAAGCAGCACTTATGGTTGTTATACTCGTCCACAACTAGTTTGAAATTCGATGTAAATCTGATTAGACGAAATCCGGTTGTGAAACTGTGGTTATTTTCCAGCATATTTATTGCAATTTTATTCAATCCGTGATAGACCTACAACATACATTCTTTCTAATTCGCCATAAAATCTATGATTCTAATGGAAGTTCCTTCATTTGAATAAAATTTTAATACCTAGTACTAAAAACTGGTAAAAGGTATATTAGAGTTGAGCAAATGTATGTAACAGGCAGAATGAGACATGCCAGATTAACTCGCTTTTCGATGCTGATCAAGAATATACTATGTATATACAGTAGCCGCTCTAATATGTGAACTAATTCAAATACGCCATGTTCACTGATTTGAATTGTTCCCATATAGGAAATAACACTTTGCAGGTTTCTTTTTATTTCCCATGTGATAAAAATTTAAAAACAGTGTTCTATTGATGAAGAAATATGTAAGACGAATGCTTCTGTCAACTGATTTTAGAGTTTCAGCAGGTGGATGATGGAGCATAATCCAATGTCAGAATCGATTTAATCGGCAAACCTAACCTAAATGAATATCAATGATTTTGTCATTTACTTTAGATTAGATTACATATAGCAATACCTTTGAAAGAAAATTTAAACCAATTTTGGAATACAGTCAAACTTCTATAACTCGAACTTCTCTAACTCGAATTTTCTATAACTCAAACTAAATGCAGTGGCAATAGCTTTTAGGCAGCAAATAACATTCAATTCTGCTTCCGTAACTCGAACTTCCATAACTCGAATTTCTCCATAACTTGAACAAAAATTTTAGCACGTGCATTATCTAAGTCGAATTTTTAGGGGAAATCCATTATTTTCATTTCTTGTGTTTTGTTTTGAGTACCTCTCGTTCGGTACGCGTTTGATAATCAATGTGAATGAAGAGGACGACATACCCTTAATTTTCTTGAATCACATTGAAGAAAATCGAAACTTATTAGAAGTTGATTACGAGATATTCTTCAGGATTATATTGATGTGGACAATGAAGTTTGCTCATCACAGTTTCCTACAGACGAAGACATTATTGAACATTATAGCTCCGAAATAGTGGATCCGATTTTAAATGCAACGGAAGTAATGAAGAGCGTTCGATGGAGGAAATAATTCATCATCCCTCCAAGAATGACATAGAAGACGCTTCAAAAATTTTGAATGTATATTGACAAACGAGTGTTACTTCTACTAATGATCATTATAAGGCTCTGAACAAACTTAAATCTCTTTTTGTTGAAAATAACAAAAGTAAATTTTCAGTCGCCAATTTCTGATTTTTTTAGTACTCTGTAACTTGTGAACAGTACCTATTTACATATGTATTCGTATTTTAAAATAAATATAAATATGTATAGGTGCATACACACTATTGCTAGTTTTTTTTAACAAACCTAAAAAAAGGAAATTCTGGAAGTCAAAGTTTCCATAAGTCGAAGTTTTTCTTTGGGTAATGGTGATTCGAGTTAGGGAAGTTTGACTGTATTGCTGCAGTCATCCAAGCATTTTTAGAATGGTTATAATCAACAGGCTGCGAAAATTTGTTAAAGCATCGTGGTTTTGCTATTTTGCCTCTAACCATCAGTATAATTTTGTGATCACCAGAAGCATTACTACATGCTAGAATAGTTATACGTGCTATATCACATTTTCTTCCTGATGCAGTTTTTTCCACTTCTTCGAGACCAACATTCTACAAAGTAAACCACTTTTATCTGCATTATAGATTTGAGAGATTATGTTGACGTATTAGAGTTTGAAGTTCCTTCTTAAATGAAGATAGAAAATGCGAGCTTGTTAAAAATGTTTCGCCGAAAATTGTAAAAAAATCATCTATTGAAAAACCACTCTTTTCTTTGATCTCGTAATTTAACAACTTGGCCATTGTTTTCATCAGTAGTAACAGGCAAATTTTACCTTCTCTGGACACAAAGCCATTCATAAAGTTTACTTTCAACCTTTAGCATTTCACTGCTTTTAATTATTTTCTTAGTGACTACTTCGTAGAAATTGCAAATTGCATTTAAAAAACTTGATTTATTGTTCTTTATTGAGCAAATGGTTGACTTTGCAACACTATATTTTTTTGATAATTCCGTTACAGTTTCACCATTTTCTGATAATTTAATAATTATTTCCTTTTGCTTTAGATTTAACACACTATGCGGCATCTTCCTGGTTTGCTCAATTACAATTTGTGAAAAATAACAAACTGTCAAATCTAATTAAAGAAATTCCAGGAATCGTTAGGTCAGTAACCGATCGGCTTGTAGCCGCAATACTGTGGTAAAAGTTTCGTTATTTGTTTTGCTTTGTTTTCGGTATTCGCATGCAAAAAGAGAACAAAAATGCATTAAAAAAACAACTACAATTTTTTTACTGTTCATGTAATAGAGATATGCCTTGAAATGTGTACATATGTATATATATATCCAGTTTTAGAATCCCGAGACTTGGTATTGATTTTTATTGATATTATTTGGTTGGGAAAAAACTAGACTGTTGCAGTCAAAAACTTTATTGCACTAACGGTCTGCATGTAAGAAGTTTGTATTTTCGCATAATTTACGGAATCACTCAAGTTGACGCCAACTTGGCCTCTTACGATTGTAAGTTAAGTGTCGTCATCGACGCTATATTTTATTAACGTAGATATATTATTGTGCAAATTTAGTAACCGCACTAAATAACACTTAATACACTACATTTAAATTTATTTATTCACAGCTATAAAACTACATTCAAACTTCCCTAACTCGAATCATCATTATGCCAAGAAAAAGTTCGACTTATGGAGACTTCGATTTACAGAATTTTTTTTAAGGTTTATTAAAAGAAGCTGCAATTATGTATATGCACCTATACATATTTATATTTATTGTAAAACACGAATACATATGTACATATGAATATTAATTAATTTCAAATCATATAAATAGGTACTGTTCACAAGCTACAGAGTACTAAAGAAATCAGAAATTGGTGACTGAAAATTTACTTTGTTATTTTCAACAAAAAGAGATTCAAATTTGTTAAAAGCCTTAGAATGATCATCAGTGTTTTTAATGTTTTGAAAGGCTCTTTTATATTGTTCTTGGAGGGATGATGAATGGTTTCCTCCACTGAACCCTCTTCATCACATGCCGTTGCACTTAAAATCGGATCCACTAATTCAGAGCTATAACGTTCAATAATGTCTTCGTCTGTAGGAAACCTTGATGTGCAAACTTTATTGTCCACATCAATATAATGCTAAAAAGTAGCATTGGAATTAATTTTATTTACTGTTAAACATGTCTCGTACTCAACTTCCATCAAGTTTCGATTTTCTTCAATATGACTCAAGAAAATTAAGGGTATGTCGTCTTCTTCGTCCCATGTAGAACATTGGCCGAATCCATTTTTTTTAAACAATTGGCAATCGTTTGCTTTTTGAAGTCAATGTCCCAAGCTTTTGTTACATGATAAACATTTTAGTGCAAGTTTTGGCGCCATGGAAATTATGTAATCATACACTGTTTTTTAAATTGATTATCAAGTGCGACTGACTCAAAAGATGTAAAAACAAATTGATGAAGTAAAGCATTCATTTACGAGATTTCCCCGAACGCAAGGTACACAAAACAAAATACAATAAATGAAAATAATCGGGGATTTCCCGTAAAAATTCGATTCAGAGAATGCACATGCCTAAAATTTTGTTCGAGTTATGGAAAAATTCAAGTTATGGACGTTCGAGTTACGGAAGCATAATTGTATGTTATTTGCTGCCTAAACGCTTTTGCCACTTGTTTTAATTCGTGTTATAGAAAATTCGAGCTAGAGAAGTTCGAGTTATGGAAGTTGAACTGTATATGATATTAATTAGGAATAATAAACAACTTATATTAACTGAATTTGAAAATTTATGCAGTATCTTATAAACAATTTTATCACATTAACAATTTTATCGCGTCTACATTTTATCGCATTAACAATTTTATCGCGTCAACAATTTTATCTCACTATATATTTTATCGCGTCGACCATTATAGGTTAACAAACCACTCTCGCGAATGAATACACAATTTACTTATATTATGATAGCGGACGTTTTCTTGCTTATAGGTAAACAATTGTGTGGTTGTTGTATAACAATGAACTCTATGCGTATACGTGTGCCGTATGAAATGTTGTCTGTGCGAAATCTACTCTCTCGTTAGGGAATATAAAAATTTACTCATCTATGATATTAACAGGGGTGGAAAATGAAAATTTCAAAATGCACCTAATTTCCCAAAAAATATGTACGTTTTTGAGCACGAATGTACCTAAAGTTATTCACCATTGATTTTTAGTTTTTATATAAAAAGTTTTATTGAAAAACGTCAATTTAATATGCATTTTATATATTTAATATTCAATCTGCAAATAGTAAATTCAACAAAAACAAAAAATTATCGCTATGCGCTTTTTACATATACATTTTAAGTAATTCATTCTTCTCATTGAGATCAATATGTTATTTTAGTCTTAAAATAAAGTAGTAAAGCGATAAAATTGCATATTTGCATTTAAGATTTAATCAATTAATTGATCTTTATTTAGGTAGCATATTTGGCTACATTGTTAGAATCAAAACTGTAACAGCTGCTTTCGTTGAATCTAATTAAGTCTTTTGTTTGAATTAAAGCTGTACAAGTTCCCAAGGCTAATCTATTTCTGCACTTAGATTTTATTATATTTTGAATCGAAAAAATTCGCTCAACACAAGCCCTGGACAATTCGAAATATATTGGGGAACATTAATTCATTCATTTCATTTTTAAATTGACTAACTTCAATCTAAAATTCTGAAATTTACCAATTTTAAGTTTTTTTAATTTCCGGATAATTCGATAATGCTCTATACTCAGAATTAATTATTTCTGCTTCTTTGATTTCGACTTCTGGAAATAATTTCAAAAGTATTGGTAAAATGCTGATAGTTCAGAAACGACGGAATGGCGGAAGTGCTTTTGTTATTTAATTTTCGAAATCTACCCTTTTTCTCAAATCTATTCACAATAGAGTCAAATTGGAAACATAACAGAATTGCCAAAAGAAATTTTTTGGTCTTAAAGTAACTACATAGTGGTTAAAGTAAGTAGTTGTTAGTAGTTGTTGTTAGTTTCGTTTGACTAAAGGCGGAATGCATCTAAAATGAAGCGATTGTATCGAATGTACTTTTAAGGTTGAAAACGTCGGAAAAAAGGTACAATTGTACCTACTTTTCCACCCCTGGATATTAAGCAAACAAAAGAGCTTAATACTATCGTCCCGCTCTAACATACTAACTCATAAACAATTGCCCTCTTGCTCCAACTCTTCAACATGTTTACCAGAGTTGCAGCTACAACTGCAATTCTAATACAAAGCAGTCGGTCCGAAACAACTAACACTGCGCGAAAATATAAATAAATAAAATTAAAATAATGAATATATAATATATAATAACAAATGATGTACTTCTTTTAAACGAATAATTTCAAACTTATGAAAACGTTACCACATCTCCCCTGTGTTCGGATACAAAGTGGTTTTTTTAAGTCTGAAATTTGTTCGCCTCACGTTGACATTGTTAAACCAGAACAGAGAATATGAGTTATATAAATATTTGCACAGAGAATACAGAGATATAGAAGACGCATCTGGGAAACAATTTTCGCCCACGAGGCATATGTTACTTGTAGTCAACTCTGTCATAGTGAAAACTCTTCTAAACAACAGATGTTCGCAGCACTGTCAGTTAACAGATTCCGCACAGAAATTGTTTAGGAAATGTTTTCATATTCTCAAGAATGAGAATGTGTGAATGTTAGTTAACAGAGATGAATTTGTGTACGTGGGTAGAGAAATCGGTACCCAGCCCTCTATCAGCAGCTTATATTTGGTATACTGCTCTAAATTGAGTTTCAAAAGACTTTTTAAGTGTCAAGAGACGTGCACGTGGAGTCGCTGTTATTAATTGTTTGACTTTTGTTTTGTTTGCCAGCATTTCATTTCAATGAAAAACAAATTATTTATAAGTTGTATATAAACATATAAATATTTCCGTTAAAACGATATAAATCCACTGAAGGCATGTAATTCGGATGACAGACTACTGGATGTTCGGATCAGTGAATAGTCGGATTATCGAGTTTCGACTGTAGTTCATTTTTCTTGCTTTTTATGAAATATTGGCTCTGTTTCTTCATTTTAACGGGCATATAAATTCTCAAAGCTGCATCTTAGCGTATTGACTGTGTGAATGAAAAAATTCAAAGCCAATTAGAATATTTTCATGTATTATTTGTGGAATTGCCAATTTGCAAAATAAACTTCCTAAATTCTGGCCCAATTATTCACTATATATGGAACAAAAATTTGGCATGCATTCAATTGAACTATAGATCAATCGAAACACCAGTTCGTTCAGAGTGTAGTGGAGTGCGCAAAAATTAAATGAAGACAATTTAAGCCGGCTACGCAAAATATGAATATTTTGTGGATTATTTATTTTAATCTTTGACAGGTGTCTGCATTTAACAAATTGAGCAATATGAATGGATAAATATGGAAATGTAACAATTTTTCATAATTTGTATTAATTTCCAATTGATTAATAATTATTAATTTGTAATTAAAAAATATAGTGCAATAATAGAAACATGCGCAATTGTTAGAATTTATTTACATATTAAATAATCCAAAATGCGCATAAAAAATGTTTTTGATATTTAACCACTCATTCATTCAAATATCAAAAATCTACCCAAAAATAGACAAATCTCACATTATTAGTGCGAGCAGCATATGAATAGGCAGAAAGGGAAACAATATCATTTGAAATCAAAAGCGCATACACAAAAAACTAAAAATCGAAATCAAAATAAAGAAAAGCAATTGTCATGAAAGCATGAGCGCGAGCAGCACATGCATAGCAAAGAAAAAAAACACAAACACATATAGCAGGAAAGGGAAGCAGAAAATATTTTCCGACAGATGGCATTAAGCAGTTTGGCTTCCAACACACGCTGCCCGCCGCTGCCTGATTTTGTCATTTCAATTTAGCATGCCGTTTGTATGAGATGCGCCTTCTTAGTATACATATTCTCTGCCATCATCACATACACATGCAACTACCACCGAAAAAAATATATGCCATCTTCTGGTAGAGTCCTGGCCCCACGCCATCTTACGGTAGGGTCGTCTTGAGACGACCCACATACAAATATTTTCAACGCTGTCATTCTTATTATATATATTCTCTGCTATTTGCCTTAAAATAATTGGCATTGTTGCCATAACGTAAAATTTCACTTTCTGCTTCAGCAGCGAGTTTGATCACCTATGAAAAATATACGCAGGCAGCTGCCTAAAAAATTTTCAAGCAACTCTGAGGTTTGTTTGCGTTTCTCTTTGCAAACTTGACGTTACCTGTATCAGCTGTTGATTAACTCAATATTATTAATATTCCTGTCTTCCTCGTCACGTACGATAACTTTGTGTTCGCACTTGCTTTCCGACTGCGAATTTGACGTGCATACATATTGGTATACATATTCTCTGCTTAAACAAAGGGCTTAAAGCTTCAGAAAGCGACATCAATAGCCGTTATTTATATATTTTTAACTTCAACAACCATCGGTGCGAGCGAGAGCAAACGGCTGTGCTTATTAAATGTCGTCATCACTTTCAATTTAATTCAAGGAACTAAGTTTGGATTTTATCAAATTTAGCTATAATATTTAATTTTGGCAAAAAAATAAAACATTGCAGTTTAAAGTTCATGAATAAAAATAAGAAAATATAAAGAGAAAAAGTTAGATCAGCTATTGAACTACTACTACTGAATTATATCAAATGGTCGCCTGTATAAAGCGAACTAATGAAAGAAACGAACTAGATGAACTAACTAGTTCGTTCAGTAAAAAATGGACTAATGCCCAGCTCTACAAGACACAGTCTATGGAATTCGGAGAGTAATCTTTAAAAAAATGTCTGTCCTCAATTCATGACAAAATTATCGTGCGGTCCGTTTGGTCCGAAAAAATGCATCAGTACATAAATTGAGTAAGTTTACTCCAAATAGCAACGCTGAAGAGAAATAGAGTTTGCAGAGCACGAAACTGTTCTATTTCACACTCTCCAACTAGCTTCTCTCTTCTGACTTGTACACACATTAAATACTAGAGTCTACTGACTGACATATTAATATTATTCTTTTGTCGACTACGCAGGTACAACCAACAACGCCAGCTTAGGATTGTTCGAGTGAAGCGAAGTAAATTTTTTATTTTTATAAAGTAAACTTAAGAATAGAAACCACCACATTAAAGCAACGAAATGACTGATTTACGCAATGACATGGACAGCGATCTCGATCAGAACTATTCCCTCAACAGCACAACTGCGGATCCCAAAAATATGCAGGAGCTAACGGTCTATGTGAGTATACTTAGTGCATCTCTTAGTCGGAGCCGTGGGTGTGGCGGTGATTGTCGGCAAGGAAATAACACAGTCACGCGCCGCCAATTGGTTCTGAAATTTATTGTTGTCTAGTGTTTTCATATTCTCAAGAATGAGAATGTGTAAATGTTAGTAAAAACAGATGAATTGACTTCAACTGTGCTCCTAGGCGCCTGTAAGGGAAAACAATAATAATATAATTTATCTTGATTTGCTTCCATTTAACAGGTTCAAAATTTGCTGCAGAACGTTCAGGACAAATTCCAAAATATGTCAGATCAGATAATAACACGTATTGATGACATGGGTAATCGAATAGATGATCTCGAGAAGAGCATTGCAGACCTAATGAATCAGGCGGGCGTCGAAGGACCAGAAAAGTAAAAATGTACGCCGTTCGCTGTCTCTAACCGCATACGTATCTATCGCATTATATCAGTCCATGTCACGCTCACTATACATGCACCTGCACACCTACTCATTTAAACACACCATGTCGCTAAGAAAATATCGACTATAATAATGACTTTGCCATTACCCTCTACCCACAACATGGGGCGTGTGCACCCGGCTGCATCATGCAACCAGGTTTTTTTGTCAGTCTTGCTCATCATATATTGCTAAGTTTTTCTTGAACTAAGAGTTAAAAAGTGAACACTGTTTCCTTATGAATTGTAGCAATTTACTTTGTAAGTTTTATTCAATTTTTTATCTTTATTTTATGAATTTCAATTAAATGAGATAAAAACAAAGTGAAATCCTCACACCCAGGAATCCGAATCGCGCTATTTCTTCGATTCAACAACGGTAGCCAGGCAACTGTTACCCACGGCGCTGATGCCACCACCTGACAACACGAAACCGCCCGTTATGCCTGCTTTGTTGAAGGTGCGGCTCTTATATGTTTGGGGTGCAGACATCTGACATGATGGAAATTAGGCATTAGTTTAGTATTTTGTGCATTGTTGGTGATTTGTTTATTTTATGTAAACAATTTGGGTCGCACATTAATCCATTGGATTTCATGTGCAACTAACGCTTAGAATGCAAAAGGTTACAATGCGAAACTAGTGGCAAAGGATTTGGAGTAGTTTTATGCATATATCGGGTCAATGCTCTTTAAGCATCATCTTCTTGGCGCTGAAGAAGAATCATTGTGTTTGCGCTGACCGAATACGATAATTTCGCGTCCAAGATTTATTTATCTACCTTTAGATTTCCTACAGCCTTGAAGGGATGCTTCAATGTACTGCGCGTCATCTTAACGGCAGTTTTTTCCAGCTTTTTAGTTTTGGCGCCAAAAACTTTAGCGACTGGTTTCTTGCGCTGAGCACGATGCTCATCATCACTAGCGCTCCCGCTGTCTACGCTCTCTGCCTCGGTATCTGGATCCGTAGAAGCATCCTCGTCCTCGTCTTCCTCATCCTAATAGTAATAGTCAATCAATAACAAAAAATTCGAATGTTTGTTTCATTTTTGACATATCACCTCGTCATCATTGTCGTCGTCGTCTTCACTGGCTGTAGTAGTTTCCCTCTGCGATTGCTTTTCACGAGCGGCATCCCCAGTTGACAGATTTTTTGTGCTCCTTGACAACTTGCCACTTCGCTTAAGCGGACTAACTAAACTATCCATCGATTGTGATCGCAGGCCTTTCTTGAGTATTGTTTTGCGATCGACGTTTGTTGTGTCTAATTTGCTCTTATGAAGAAGCTGCTGGAACACCAAAAAATCATCCTTCTCATCAATATTCGACACGTCATAGAAGTTTGCAGAGAGGACCTCGAGCGCTTTGGTGTGGTATTTCATAGAAATCAGTACAAAATTACTAAGTATACTCTTTATATCCGTCAGTTTGCGCTGCTCGAATTTGCCTATGATTTCGTCGATTTCCCGATTTGAGCGTTGAACCTGGAGCTTGGCCTTCGCTAGTTCCGACTCAGCAGCAGTCTGTTGGATAGCAAGCATATTGGATTTATCAAATTTGTTAAACTAACCGTACACAAAACATATGTACATTATTCACGGTAAACTTCGACTTAAGTTCGAGTATCTGACGCTGCTTGAGCACCTCTTTGTCGCGTGCGATTACGGCCAGACGAAGATTGTCACGTGTAGATTTACAGATCATTTCGAAATGTGCCAACTCATTCACAATCTGTAAATGCATTTAGAAATGACCAATTTAGCGAGATAAATATTATTTAGGTCGACGCATCACCTTCAACTCCAAGCGTCGGACATTGATGTCCATGTAATCGCCAAGTATTGTAACTGCATTTGTGAAGCTCTTTAGCCCCGTTGCAAAACTCTCGTTAATTTCCTCATCATCCGCGTAATTTTTGATACCTTTTGCCAGTTCATCGTACGCATTGCGGTGTCTGTAAACACAGAATCATACGTGGCAGTTCAAATGATACTTCTAAGATTAGAAGCATTGCCTACTTAGCCATTTTACGCGTACATGTCTGCATATTCTTGGACATTTCCATTAGATGCCTTTCGGTTTGGTTTATACGGTCATTTATGATTTTGATGCGATCATCTTTAGTGCTTAGAAAAGTCAATTTGCCGCGACGAAACATTGTCTCCAATTGATATTACAATTATTTTTTAGTTTATTTAATTTTGACTTTTATTTTGTATGTATTTTTCAAAAACCAAAACAAAGTTGCCATCGCAACGGTTGTGTGGTTGTTGCTCTCCAGTTAAACAACAATGGGTTAAATAATTTCAAAGTTGCAACACTATGTTCAAGTTTCGCAGCAGAAAGCATTTAGTTTGGTAAATAATTGAGATGAATAATGATTTTGTGTGGATTAGCTTTTTTTTGAGCTCTTCATCAAAACAGAATTTTATAAAATTAAAAATCTTTTTTTTCACTGTCAAGGTCACAGGAGTTACTTCTAATTTTGAACTCTTATTTGACTTTTTATAATTTCATGGGAATAAGCAATTCTCAGCTTGACAGTTTTACTATAAATTTAACAACTGACGATTCCAAAATCTTTTAAACAACCTCAATCATGTCAAAACCACTCGCATTTTTCATTTTGCATTAACTCATTTACCAAATATGTCGCAAGCAATATGCTTGTTCAAAAGACAACAAAATAAATACAACTAAGTCAGAAAATTGCATGTGCGACTACCAAAAACTGCAACAAAAGAATCCGGTTTGACAAGAACGGTAAACTGATGAATGGGCTCACTTATGTATATTTGTATGCATGCATATACATATGTACATTTTAATTTTTATTAGAGTTACCTACAAAAACAACAACCATATCGAAAATTAAAGCTCGTATACATACATTCATCATACATGTGTGCATTCATATGTATATTTCAACATATGTATGTACTTTTGTGTGTACGCATGTATACGAGTATGAAAAAATTCATATGTAATTTTTGCCGGTGAGACAAAGATCTTATTTTGTTTATGTGATCGTTGGAACAAACGGTCGTGAGTGTACTCATATGTATATACATATGTATGTATCTTCTGCTTGCTCTCGCACATTTCTTCGCATTGTTGGTATAAATTAAAGCCAATTTCGACGCATTCGTTTAGTCAAAATCCGTTCATCTCCATTTGACGTCGAAATAAACATAAAATAATCGGATTCTATAAAACAAACGACATAATTCGAGACAAGCAAAAAAGGTGTTTATTTAAATTTGTTAGTTATTAGTTAGCAGCTAAATTAGCTTCAGCTTTTTCCGGTATTCTCAGTTGTAAAAGAATTTTATAAACCGTTTATTTTTAAGTGTTTATAGAAAAGCCAATCAAGAAAAAAAAAATGTGTCGAAAATGACTAGTAAATTTGCTAAAAATAACTTAAACCCATAAATAATATTTTTTAATTAAGTTCTTTGTAACTGTAAAAAAATTTTGGATATCATCATTTGTTTTAAATTTTGTTTTGTTTGTTTACATCTTGCGCAATTGACTAAATTTTGTTTTTGTGATATTTTTTTTGGTTTAATAAAACTTAAAAAAATGTCGGTTCATGTCGTGAAAGTTGATATCCCGTACTTGTACCTGTGTGAAGAGTTGTTGTAGTTGTGTGAAGGTCGAGCGCGCGTTCCAAGTAAGAAACGAGTTATGATCATTGACCGCGTGGATTTTTTATCGTTCCTGGAAGCTACAATAGTTTTTATGTTATTTAAAATCCACCGACATTTTTGCTCATTTACTGAAACTACTATCTCAATTATGAGAAAATGTTATTTTGTTTTAAGCTTTGAATATGTTTCAATATTTATTTCTTTTTTTAATTGCATAGATGAATAATTTGACCTATATTTTATACTGAAGTTAAGTCCATGTTTTTCATATGTAAATTGTTTATGTGTAAAGAATTATTTATATTTTTATTCAACTTTTGAAAATGCGAAAGTTTCGAAACTCCTTATAGGGTAGGAAATTGTTTGTCAGCTGCGTTTTAATTATTACATTGTAACAAAATATATATATTTTTATTTTTCTTTTTCTTATATATGTATATTTTATTTAAAATCTGTCCCTATGTGGGACAATCATTAAATTGCTTAATCTAGCCTTAGTTGGTATAGAAAAATATATACATTTTTACAGTAGGGTTGATTAATTTGATGGGGAAATTGTAACAAAAGAAATCAAAAAATACTTTTTACATCGAAAAAAAATTCAATTTTTCGACTACAACCAAAAAATGTATATTTTTTGCTTCAAAGTATTTTAAAGCAAACTTTAAGCATGTACACATATACATACGAACTTACATATGTACGAATACGTATTTTTTGTTATCATCTTCCCATACTTATGCATTCACGAATTAAAAAATTTTATTTTAAAGTTGTTCTTATTTCGGATTGAAAAAATCCAGAGTGCTTAGATTAGTAGTTCGGCTGAGATCGCTGAAAAAGCTGCAAAGTCGGGTTCCGAACCAATTCGGTTAAAAACGGCAGCATTGCGTTTTTATACCCTGTACCAAAAAATAGTAAAGAGTATATTAAAGTTACGCAAATGTATGTAACAGACAGAAAGAGTCGTGGTAGACCTCACAAAGCATATATATTCTTGATCTGCATCGAAATGCGAGTCGATCTAGCTTGTCCGTATGAACACACCGATCTTGGAAACGGTTAGACATACAACCACCAAATCTGGCACGCAGACTCCTAATCCATAGGCACACCGAGTTTATTTTTTTCGTATGTTTTTTCGATATTCTATCTATAACATAAAGCTGCCATAGGAGCGATCGGCCGAAAAACAACATTAAAATTAACAATTTTTATTAGAGATATCATTACCAAACTTTGGATTGAATAGTTTTAGGTAATGCCCGATCATATGTCTCAATATTATGTATATCGGTTCACTATATCATATAGTTGCCATAGAAACGATCGACCGAAAAACAGCATTTACTGAAAAAAATGTTTTCTTTGTTAAGATATCGTTCCCAAATTTTGGATCCAATAATTTTAAATAATATGCAATTATATTCCTGAATATGATAATAGCTGGAAAAGGAAGTATCTCATCGTGCTGATCAAGAAATGTGGGCCTTCTTCTGCCTGTTACATACATTTGCACAACTTTAAAATACCCTTTACCTTTTTTTTTTTTGGTACAGGAACACTAGAACTTTTATACAGTCCGCCGGCATATGATACATGAGTAACATGTCCAAGATACATAAATATGTTCTTTAAATAAGGGATTTATGCGACTCTTTCTGATCGGTGTATACAAACGAGATGTGTGATGATTTATTTATATAGGCCGTCAAAAAGAAAAAACAACACGTCATATATTACTATTTATGTGTCGCGAACTAATTTTAATTTAATTCGCTGAATTACGCACCGCCAATTATTGAACTGTATCCGCTGGATAGAAGCAAGCGGAGAAGCAGAAAGAGCGCAGTAATTGCAAACGAAAAAGAAAGAAAACACAAAAAAAAAATGAAGCAATTTGCCGGTGACACGTTGTTGTCTTTATTGTTTTGTTTTGTCCAGTTAATTTAATCTGCCAGCCAGCTCTCAATGCGCTCGTTTCCACTCGTACAGTACGTCAACTCGTTAGTCGGCTCACACAACTGTTGAATACCCGCCAGCCGCTGAGTGCTTTATTTGCCATTTTCTCGTCGCTTTAAATCGCATTTGCGTATTGTTTGTTAATAATAACAGAACTCAGTGAGATCTCGCGCTGCGCTTTAACCGGAACAAAAATCCAAACCAAACCGAACTAAATGACATTCGTGTGATTTGCCTTGCCTACATCGCGTTTTTGTTTTGTGAAATACTCATACTCGAAATTTTAACTCAAAATCGAATAATATTGTACATCGCAAAATATTTTAAGAAATATAAAATTTTTCTAGAATTCTTGAAATTGTGCCGACTCCACGCAAAGGTCGCTAAGATGAAACTGTTTGCAGTCATGTTTTTCATTTTGCTCGCATTGAGCCATGCTATGGCCTTGCCAGGTGAGTTTAACACGCAAATTTTTTAAAGTGTGTCAATCTAAACAAAAATGCGTGTAAGATATATTTTTGTGTGTTATTGGCTTATTTCTATTTTAACAATTAACTTATTGCGTAGTCAAATCACAAGCTTGCTTCAAGCAAGGCTTGTATGCATTATTATTTATTTTGCCTGGGAAATTTATTGAAGTATACTTGTTAATCGCCTTATTTTTGGTCGTTTAAATTTTACCATTAGTGTAGTCATAGTTATTCAGTATAACTCTGTAAATATATAACTAAATTTCTTATTTTGCTCGAGTTGCCCATTGAGAATATACGAATTGTTTTTTTTTTTTTTTTTTTAATAATATCGAAGCTTATACTACTTTCTGTTATATTATCGTTCTTCTTCAAATCGATTTATAACAATATTTCAGCTGAATCAGCTGATATGAATTTTCTGTCGTATTTTTCTATGGTAAAAAATAGAAAAGCAGAAAAAGCATTTAATGGAGATTCTATTCTATGACTACTTTGTAAAAGTACACACTCTGGTGTGAGCACACACACAAACATTAAAACCAGTTTCAGTTGATTGCTACCACATTGGTAGCCATGCCAGACGTCATATGTTCGTAAACGATTTTCTAGAATTTTACAGAACTGCGGATAATGGCGATCAGACATCTGAGCGATCGGCTATCATACTCTGCTGTATAAAGATTAAGTACAAATTAATACATTCATACAGGCAAACATACAAAGCGTGATCATGCAATCAAGAAAATCAGAATCAAATTGAATTCAAAGAGCATTCCGCTGCGCCTTTAACCTTTTCTGGCTTTTGATGATAATGCGTATTTACGATATTTATTAAATATTTTTCCAGGCGTTGCCTGTTCGTTATAGAGTTTTGTTTATTTCACGAGCTGATTGTCATTTTCGATAGCAGAATTTTTTCCCGAAAAATGTATTTTTCGTAAAATATTGTAATTCTGCATAATGATTCCGCTTGGCAACGATGGCAGCGGCACTTGAGTGCGTTGACGGTGCGCAGCGTGGCCCATGAGTAGGGTTGGGTTGGGTTGTGTTGGCTTGGAACGAGTCCTGGAGGCTCTCTGCATGGCTGAAGTAGCAAAATGCTTGAATGACAGTTTCAGCTGCGCCCCAATCAAATCAGTTTTGCTTTTATCTGCGATACTTGAAAATCGCGACAGCGTTGTTGAATTGATTTGCTGCAGTGAAATCATTTGCAAAATAGGGCAAGTTCTGTTCTGTTTGTTTATTTTCTGTTTTATAAGTTTTTCCTGCTGCACTTTCAACATAATCAGTGCGCATTAAGCTGGCTTTCTTCCTATAGAAATTTTTACTATTTGCGCATTAAAATGTACATACTCATAAATTTTGTGATTACAATAAGTTGAATGTCATTTTGTTAAAGCGCTTTGAGAGGATACCTCCGCATAAAGTCGCCTACTTAAGCCGAAAGGCTGCTCCGTCAGTTTAATGAACTTTAATGCAATTGGCTCAATCGTAAGTCGCTTTGTTGTCTTCGCCTTTTGCAATTAGTCAAAACAACAAAATTAAATGCAAGTGTTCTGGGGATTTTCAAGGCTTGATTTATGTCGGTTAAAATATTTTTTTAAGAAACCAACTTCAAGTTGAGAACTGTTAAATGGTTACTATTGGGTTAAGTATTTTTTCTTTTTATTTCTGCAACCGAAGGCCATATTGGCATAGCAGCAACAAAAGAAATGAAAAAAAAAAATCAATTGAAAATGGAATTCTCGTTTATTAAAAAAAAATTGCTTGTTTATTTGCATAAAACAATTTTTCTGCTTTTTGCATATTTGAATTTTTTAATTTATGTATTATTTTTACTTTTTATTAAATTAGTTTTTTAAATTAGTTTAGTGGAGCCGCAGTCATAATGCAATTTATTTAGCTGTATTGAGCTCTGCGTTTTTTTTTTTTAATAATTTTAGCATCATATTTAAATTTGGAAATTCAGAAAATGTCATATGCGCTTTGAAATTATGCAAAATTAAATGTAAAAACGTGGAATAATTAGCTGTGAATACTTAATTGATTAGCTGTGCATGAAGTATCACGAAGCGATTTAAATACTTAGTCAAAGTGATTTAGTGAAGTGTGTTGAGGGGAAAATAGATGGATTGCGGGTAGAACTGTGATAGAACAACCGTTGGTTCCATATTAGAATAAGAAAATTCGAAATATTAGCCATTTCTATATCGTTTGCTTCTTAACTTTTATTAGCTCAAATAATTGAGTACTTGTGGAATTGGCTGATTTGGAATAATGCGCCAAAGATTCCCTATCCTTGCGGCGCCCATTATGGTCCAATGCCGTTTCGTAATCTGATGAAAATGAAATAAGTAAATTTTTTTATTTCTAGAAAATTGAGAAAGAAAACAACATAAATCAACATTAACGCGTCACAAAAAAGTATTGAATTGATGCCGAAATCTGCGACAGAGTGAATAAACAAAATTAATTTAATTGCTAATTGCAGTTTGCAGCCGCGGATGCTATTTTTTGTGCTCGGCCATGCTAATTTTTGTTGTATCAATACAGCATACTCACTTGAGATGTTGCGTTATATATTTATTCACTTGAATCTAATAAATTTGAATTCACTGCGAGTTCAATTTTAATAAAAATCCGCACTCAAGGAACGCAACAGTCTGTGACTGAAGTGTGCTGCAGTAACACAACAGCTGATGATGCAACCGAACGTAATTTATAATTAGCTTATTTTAAAAAATTAAACATGTTGAATATCCAGTTTTCATTATTAATATAATTATTAGTGAATATCTTTTTACTATAATTAATTATAGCTTTTTATACCCTGAATCAGGGTCGGATTTAATGGTTCTAGGTAATGACAAAATATACAGTGAAAATCGCTTATAACGACATTCAAGGGATCGGCGAAATTCAGTCGTTATAACCGATATTCGCAGAAAAAATGTTTATCTAATTTTTCCGAAATAGAAACTTGTTTGCGTTTGTTGCTCATTTTTACTTTTTTTTTTTGAAGTGAAACTTTTTTAGCGAGGTGTAAGTCCAAAAAAAAGGTAACAGAAATCAAAGGCTATATGCTTCAGAGACGAAGTGGGGAGACGCACAAAACAATGCGCATTGTTTTGTGCATGGTCGTCTGCAGCGTAGAGAATGATTTCTTACGCATGAGTAAGAGAGAGAAAAAAAATGCTTTACTGATTTGTGAGCGAATATAAAATTAACTCATGAAATAATAAGCAAACAAACGAGAGAGTAGATTTCGCTTAGACAACATTTCATGTTGCACACGTATACACATATATGGCTGTGTAATACTTATAGATTGTTGCCTTCTTTAGCTGCTGCTTTTACTAAATGTTGTTGTTGTTGTGCACATTGTGTCAGTACGCCAGTAATATGAGTGACCACTAAAATCTTTATTAGTAATGATATCTGTAATTATTATTGCCGATGTTGTACTACTATGCACCGGTGACAATGGGGTGCTAAAGTGAATTGCTTTGTTTCTTTCCTACTTCATATACAATTTACATAGTAACTAAAACTAAAACTTCATTGCTAACATTTTGTGCAGCAGTTTCACTTCAATAGTGTGTTTATATGGGTGAGGCACATTACTTTTTTTTCGTTTCATTTTTTTTTTATTTTGGTCATTGTATTTGATAAAAACTAAATATTATGGAAAATATGGTCGTTTAACCGATATGTCGTTCTAAGCGATGTAGTTACAGGGGATCTCGACTGTATATTAGATATGGCCAATTCCAATGTTTATTGAATTTGTGTACATACATTTCAATTTAAATTTATTATTTGTTTATTATTAATAAATAAATGAAAACAACTGCCTGACGCCGAATTTGTTCAAATAAAAAGCCTAAGACAAATTTAACAAATGTTGACTTTAAAAATCGAAATAACTGATAAAAAGTGAATTAAATAAGTCATTTTCAGTTTTCAAATTGATTTTTTTTGTAAATGCACAACAAGTGATCGAAAGTTGTTACAAATACGATTTACATACGTAAGTTCGGTATCTACAATTTTGCGGAAAGATACTGAAGCAGTCGTTTATTCATGAAACGAGCTTTAAACAACTGCCCAAAGTGTTATTGGCACAATATTTACTTTTGCTCAATTAAAGTTTATTGTTTGCTTGATGCTTGATTTTAGTTTTGGGTGTTGGTGTTGTTTTTTTGGTGTTTTCATTTTGTGGCTGTTGTTATTGTAGCAGATTGATTTGCATTTTATTTGTTACTTGATTGAGTTTTAGAATAAAACTGCAAGAGCACGAATTTTAATTAAGTAAGCCGCTTAACAATTTTAAAACTTTGTTTTTTTATTTTTTGGCTAAACACGAAACAGCACACCCTGCAAAAGCGAAAATCCTGAAACTGTTTCCAATTGTTTTTCCAATAGTTTTTGTTTTTTTTTTTCCTTTTTTTCTGTGTTATTTAATAATAAAAAGGTATTTAAGTATTAATCATGCAATCGAAGTTAAGCATTCGCTTGATGTTCGTGATATTCTACCTTCCCTCGTTGCGACCGTTGATTGTGCAATTTTACGCTGTGGTAATTAAAAAGTCAAACGAAAAGTTTTTATAATGAATAGCTGCGTCGATTGTTCTGGCGGAATATTTTTTTGTTTTTGTTGCTATTGAGGCTGATATTGGTTACAGCTACCTAAATGTTATTATTGGAATGGATCAAACAATTAAATTATTTATTTCTTGTGAAACAGGTTTTGTGCATTTATTAATAATTGACTTCGTAGGAACTACTCTAATGGTAAACAGCTTCCCGTTAATTTATCTCTAATATTAACCATCTTTTATATACACAAGTTAGATTTTTTGTTGTAAACTATAAAACATTATTGAACACATATAACAGTGCATTCTCGGTAAGGTAAACAATGTCTAATGTAGACGCTTAAGAGAGAAAGCAGTATTTCATCTATTAGAAAAGAAAAAGCGGCAGATAAAAATAACGGATTTCTTTAATGCATAAATGTAATGAGGAATTCTGTTTGCTATGTAATTTTATTTCAATGGATATTTTCTTGTGATAAATAATAATATTTATATATATATAATTTTATATTTTTTTCATGAAATTCGACAATCGCTAACGTGTCAGCGTAACATAAACTTCCTTGGTTTTAATTAGTTCACGTTACCGCGAGTGCACTGTATTATTTTTTTTATACCCTGTACCAAAAAATGGTAAAGGGTATATTAAAATTGTGCAAATGTATGTAACGGCAAGAAGCAGGCGTGGCAGACCCCATAAAGTATATATATTCTTAATCAGTGTCGAAAGACGAGTTAGCCATGTCCGTCTTTCTGTCTGTCTGTCTGTATGAACGCACGGATCTCGGAAACGGTAAGACCGACAACCACCAAATTTTGCACGAAGACTCTCCTAATCCATAGGCATAACAAGCATTTTTTTTTTTTCGATATTCGACCTATAACATATAGCTGTTAAAGGAACGATCGGTCGAAAACCCACATTTAGTAATAACAAGCCCTTTATTTTTTAAGATATGTTCACCAAATTTTGGATTTAATAGTTTTAGCTAATGTCTAATTACATATCTCAATATAATATATATCGGTTTACTATATCATATATCTGTCATGGGAACGATCGGCCAAAAAACAACATTTACTGAGAAAAACTTTTTTGTTTGTTAGGGTATCAATACCAAATTTTAGATTTAATACTTTTAAATAATATTCAATCACTTTCCTGAATATGATCAATATCGGTTTACTATAACATATAGCTGCCATAGGAACGATCAGCCGAAAAAAGGCTTTTACTAAAAAAAAAATTTTTTTTTCTTAAGATATCCTTACATTATGAATACAAAATATTAAAGCAACAAAAAAATATATTCCGTTTTGGATTGGGTACAGGATTTTCTATAGTCGGTTACGCCCGACTATATCCCTGCCTCTCTAGTTACTCTTTCGATAGTTGAATATATTGTAATTAATTTATAGTCAACAAACAAATTGTATGATAAAGATATCGATAAAAATCAGGAAAAAGATGTAATTGCAGACGATTATCGATGTTACTAATTTTCATTTTAACTATCAAATTTTCAATTAGAATGAAATGCATAGGCATTTCACCAGTTATTCATTAACTTTACAAACTTCGATTCTTCATAGCACTATCAAAGTTTATGGACGTTGGATGGGTATGGATCCTTTGGCAATATTTCACACAACCAAAATCTAAGTTTTCGTTGTTTTTCATTACTTGTTTTATTTAGTTCTCCAAGACAATGATTGTATGCACTTTACCATAATATTTTATTACAAATGTTCACAGGGGGAAAAAGGTCCTTTTCGATGTAGCTGCATTAGGTAAATTTGTGTAAATGCGTCTTTGTCGTGACGTGAAATGCCTGCAGGAATGTGTCGTCTATTGCGTATTATTTGTGCAAAACCTGATGCTAGGAAATGCAAAATGAAATACAAGTACAAGTGAGTGTATGTGTGTACCACCATACTCGTTTATTCATTATTCTAACTAATAAGCACGTATTTTGTTCAAAATGATTTTTGGGTGAAAACCACAAATTACTATTAACGAAAATCTAATCATAACCGGAAATTAATTTGACAGAAATCTCATTAAATTTACAACCACACCAGCATAAGCAGAATCAGAAGCAGCAGCATCAGAATCCACAGCAGCCAGCAGCTGGCAACACGGGCCTATACGCGGGCGTGGGCGGTTGGAGGATTGCTCCAAAAACGGGTATTGTGGCATTGCTTGCACATTTTCGAAATGTTAAATGAAACTGCGCAGCGGTTGCAACAACAACACTTTCAGTATGACTGCGTCACTGACGGACCGTTTAAATATATGAGCCCATCAAAATGACTGCCTCTCCGTCCAATCTGCTCCGACGGAGCATGTTTCGCACAGAGTTGGCTTGGCATTGCAACTGGTGACGTCTGTTGCTGCGATGTTTCTATTCATTCATCAGTCATTCGGTCATGCATTCATTGAATTTAATTTTGATTTTCATTACTTGCTGACAATTCTATTTTAGTATTTTACATCTTCTTCCCCCTCGCCCCTCATAATTGGCAGCGTGCCACCGTCTGGCTCTGATTGCTCGTGATAATAATTTATGCCTGCTTTTGATTTTGTGTCGGACGCAGCTCACTTTGTGCGTGTTTGTGCATTAGTTTGGTTTGGTGTTCGTGTAACGTGCATATGCTGCTGCACCCCCTGTTCACAAATTAGTGAGAATCTAAGCCCTGCTGAGTCATTAAATATCGCATTCAATATTTACTCAAATTTTGCGTTGTTTGTGATTTTGCATTTCAAGTTGAAGTTGTTTCGTTCTAATGCTGCTGTCGACTCAACTGTAGATTACTCATCTGCGTAAAAACTTGCATTATATTCATGTGCGAGCATGTGACAGTGCAACAAATGTCACAAGAAGCAATCAATTGTTGGTGACAGTTGTTCTTTTACTTTATATTATTATATTTTTTTTCATACTATTTTTCGGCATAACAGCTGATAAACTTGCGATAAGCGAAATTAGCTGTAATTGCGGAAAATGAATTTCGAAACGAAATGAGAAAATGCTAAACTGTGCTTTTATCTTAATAAACATTCCAAACTGGTTAATGTAACTAAATCAACCAGTTTCCTAGAATTCAAAGTGTGAGCATTTTTTAGAGAAGATATTTAAAAGACAAAACACAAATCGATATACAGTACTTCTCGCTTATAACGAACCCGGTTATAACGAACTTTCGGTTAAATCGAACCATTTTCAAAAGTACGAGCTTTGTTTTTTTTTAAATACCATACAAATTCTTCCGCTTATAACGAACTTCGGTTATAACGAACCATTTTGCCTGGTTCCTTGAAGTTCGTTATAACCAAAAAGTACTGTATATAAAATTAAAATATGGTATATATTACTTTAAGGCAAGGTTATTGTAATGCAAAAACAATTTACTTTTTGGGCAAAAATTACTCATACACTCGAACATATGATATGTATCATAAATAGTAGAAAACTTGATTGCATTGTGCAGCAATAATGGCAAATGTGGAAAACGTAATGTTGCATACTTTTGGGCACTATCATGAAATTTATTTTCGATATTTGACATTTATTAAATAGTATGCGTTACGAATATTACTTAAATGTTATATGTATTCTGAACATTTGCACGCATACAAGCACCTGAACCTGTCCTATCTTCGTTTCCTTGCCACACTTTGCCTGCTTAGTTTTGCGTCATTGTCGAATGATGCGTTTTCAATTACTTTGCGGTGAATCTATGCCGATGAAATTATTGGTATAATTCTGTAAAATATTATATTTTGTCTGCGCTTTGTTGCCTCTTAGTGTTTTTTGGTCTGCATTCAAATTTTTTGATTGGTTGGGGATCCAATTATTCAATTCAACGTCATTGCAATGAAATCAATTCTATGTGATTGCATTTATGTTTAGTTATGCTGTTTTCATTTTTGTTTTTCATTTTCTAGAAATTAGCCCACCATGGGCTAATCGCATCCAATAGAATAGTTGAAAATTAGTTGATTTTAATTAATAAAAAATAAAGTAATAATAATAAATAATAAATTAAAATAATTAGTATCTTGTTCTTTTTCTCTGTCGTCTCTGTAGGCTTGTTACATGTTAATTATATTAAGTAGTCTATGAATGTAGTAGAATGAATGAGATTTTGCCACCCAGAAAAACGACTGGAATATTCCGTTTGTGATTTTCGTTTATCTGTCTAATAGTGTGAGTTAGTATGATTTTAAGAGTGCTGCAAACTTCACTTTCGGTCGCAGGCGAACAAGTGTGTGAAGCATATACTACTCGTAACGGAAACGTGTACTACGCATAACAACATAAATTTTTGCATTTGGGTTTGCCTTCGTCGTCTGGTTTTACTTTATTGTTTTAGTCTGTCAATTGGTTTGTTTATCTCTGTAAGTGTTAATGCCGCAAACGCATAACTTTTGCAATTAATATAATAAAGTTTTGGCTGGTGGTAGAAAGATTCCCGCAGTGTATTTCTCTAGCAATTTTTTTAGATTCTCAAGAATAATGTTAAATGTTAACATGGTCTTAAACTTCAACTGCAGTCATGTCTGTTAGCAGAATAGGTTCCCATTTTTAAAATGAATTTATAACTCATGTTTTATTGGATTGTAAGAGCACACGTCCAGAGAATATGTATAATAAGAACACGCATGACTCCGTTGAAAAAATTGAAGTGAAACTTTTTTAGCGAGGTGTAAGTCCAAAAAAAAGGTAACAGAAATCAAAGGCTAGATGCTTCAGAGACGAAGTGGGTAGACGCACAAAACAATGCCCATTGTCTTGTGCATGGTCGTCTGCAGCGTAGAGAATGATTGCTTACGCATGAGTAAGAGAGAGACAAAAAATGCTTTACGGATTGTACTGATTTGTGAGCGAATATAAAATTTACTAATCTTTGTAACAAGAAGCAAACAAACGAGAGAGTAGATTTTGCTCAGACAACATTTCATACGGAACACGTATACACACACATTGCTGTGTAATACTTATAGATCGTTGTCTTGCTTAGCTGCTGCTAATAGGGGTGGAAGCATTAAAATATTCCGAGACAGATTTTAAATGAATGTTGTAGTTGTTGTGCACATTGCGGCAGTACGCCAGTAATATGTGTGACCACTAAGATGATTACTAGTAATGATTTCTACAATTTTTATTGCCGATATTGTAATACTGTGCACCGGTGACAATGGAGTGCAATAGTGAATTGCTTTGTTTCTTTCCTACTTCATATACATTATACATAATAACTAAAACTTCATTGCTAACATTTTATGCAGCAGTTTCACTTCAATAGTGTGCTTATATGGGTGAGGTACATTACTTTTTTTATGGTTTCATCAGTCGTTCAATGTGTCATCAAGAGAAGAGCACTTGGTGTAGCTCTTGTTGAAATTTTGAGTTTTGTTTTGTTGGGCTAGCCGAATGCTTACATTTCTTGTTACGCTTTTTTCTTTTTTGGTGCTAGTTGTCATGTATGTAGTGATTGTCTTCAAATACAAATCATTATTTTTGATTGTAGTTGGGCTAGTTGATGAATTTGAGCTTTGTGATAAGTCAATGCATGAAAGTAACCCTGCGAATTACTAAATTTTCGGATCAGCGAGTAGTTGGATTATCGAGATTCGATTTTTCTAGCTTTTTATGAAATGTGAGCTCTGTTTCTTCATTGTTACGGGCATTTAAATCCTCAAAGCTGCTTTTTAACACTTTATCTGTGTGAATGAAAAAAGTCAAAGCCAATTAAAATACTTTGCGCTAATCATGCATCACCAATCAATCGAAACACCAGAATGTTCATATTGTAGTGGAGAGCGCAAAATATTAATGAAGACAATTTAAGCCGGCTAAATATGAATATTTGGTGGACCATATATTTCGATCTTTGGCAGGTGTCTGCATTTAATAAATTGAGCAATATGAATGGATAAATTTGGAAATGCAATAATTTTCACATAGTTTGTATTAATTTATTATTGAATGATAATTATTTTTTTATAATTAAAAAATATAGTGCAATAATGGAAACATCTGCAATTGTTAGAAATTAATTACGTATTAAAAAAAAAACACTTTGTACCCGAACACAGGGGAGATGTGGCAACGTTTTTGTTAGTTTGAAATTTTTCGTTTAAAAGAAGTACATCAACATTTTTATTTTAATTTTATTTATTTAAAGAAAGAAAAAAAACGCGAAGTGTTAGTTGATCGACTGCTTTATATTTGAGTTGCACTTGCAGCTGCAACTCTGGTAAACATATTGAAGAGTTAGAGCAAGAGGGCAATTGTTTATGTGTTAGTATGTTAGAACGGAACGATAGTATGAAGCTCACTTGTTTGCTTATTATCATAGATGAGTAAAATTTATATTCGCTCACGAGAGAGTAGATTTCGCATAAACAACATTTCATGCGACATACTTATACACATAGAGTTCATTGTTGTACAACAACCATACATTTGTTTACCTATAAGCAAGAAAACGTCCGCTATCATAGTATGTGTAAATTGTATATTTACTCGCGAGAGTGGTTTGTTTACCTATAATGGTCGACGCGATAAAATTGTTTATGCGATATTGCATTCCTTTACACATTCACTCTACCGCGGCTATAGATGTTACCACATCAATAATGCAAAAATATGCATAAAAAATGTCTTTGATATTTAACCATTAATTCATTACTTATCAAATATCAAAACTCTACCCAAAAATAGACAAATTTCACACTAGGCATTAGGGCCAGAAGCACATGAATAGCATAAGATAAAATGTGGAAAAAATGTGGGTTCTGTTTTAGTTTTTTTCCGGTTTTCTTGATTTCAATTCAAATATCCGTTTTATTATGAAACTTCTAAGAAAAATTCTCGATTTTTTTTACGCATTGCAGTGAGTTTTGTAGCGAATTGAAGTTTATATTTTTTATAGTTCCTGGCATTGTTCAATAATGTTCTTG
This sequence comes from Stegana nigrithorax, assembly GCA_037044495.1. NCBI lineage: Eukaryota > Metazoa > Arthropoda > Insecta > Diptera > Drosophilidae > Stegana > Stegana nigrithorax. The sequence goes on along the minus strand of JBAMBQ010005496.1, from coordinate 191,219 downwards.
GCTTTGAATCTAATAATGCATATTTTTTGTTTTTTTTTTTTGCATATTAATTAATTTTTAATAAAAGTTTCGATAATTTAAAAAGTTCTAATGGACTTTGGAGCTGTTAAGAGCGGCACGAACGAGAGGAAAGGGCTAATTGTTTTTTCAGTTAAATATATGCTCAGTCGGCGGGAGAGGAGTTTGGCTGCAAAAGGTGGAGTAACATTTTTTTAAAAGTTGTCTTGCTTAATTGCATTATTTCTCACCGTTTGTTGGCCCATACCTGTAGTAACTTGTGCTACGAATTGCAAACATTCAAGGTTTATTGTTTAAGTTTATTGTGAAACTTCGAGAAAAAATATATTTCAATAAGCTATTTCTGGCAAGCAAAATGTTAAAAAATTTATTTGTCGACAAGGGCAAAATTGCATCAGGTTCAAAGGCTAGACGGAACTGAATGAGCTCCATGGTGACATTGACAAGATCTTAGACACAAAGCCTTTGGTAGAAGGATAAAGACAACGACAATGGAAATTACAAAAGCCTTTGAATGTCAATAGACACATAAGGAAATAGCCGAACGCGAAGCCACTGTGAGTAAACCTTATCATGAGCTTGAACTGTATGCGTGAGTAAATTATTAGGTATTCAAAAAATTTCGGTTACAAATTGTCGGTAGATGGTTCTAAAATGTATATCCCTGGTAATATTATTTGCATATAGCAACACTATAGCTTGTTTGAAAGGTGACAATTTAAGCTTCATTTTTTTAGAAGACAATGTTAAAATCGCAGTGTCCTGTGAACAGTTATCTACGTTTAAAAATTAGTGAAAATTCGGAACATTATCGTCAAATTGTGCTTTTCTATAATAAAAAACGTAAGAATGCGTCTACGGCTGCTGAAAAAATTGTTTAAGTTTACGGAGAAGATGCTGCAGATCGAATCTGATAATTTTTATTTTAAAGATGCACATCAGTCTAATCGACCAATCACTGAAAAAGCTGGATACACAAAGAAGCTCGATGTTTGGGTGCCACACAAATTAACAATGGCAATTTTAATGACCAGAATTTCTATTTGCGATTCACTGTTAAAACGGAACGAAATGGAACCATATCTGAAGCGAATGATTACGGGCGATGAAAAGTGGATCACGTACGACAATAATGTGCGTAAAAGATTATGGACGAAGCGAGGTGGAGTTTTGCAAACGGTGGCAAAGCCAGGATTGACATCTAGAAAGGTAATGCTGTGTGTTTGGTGGGATTGGTCGGGAATTGGACAAACAGTTGATTCTGATTTCTACTGTCATCAGTTAACGAGATTAAAGAAAGCAATTCAATTAAAACGGCCAGTCACATCTTTGATGATCCAGGCCTTGCACCTTCAGATTATCATTTATTTCGATCCCTGCAGAACTCTCTTAATGGAGTAAATTTAGATTCAGAGTTGAGGCCTGCAAAACGCAGTAAACTCAGAAGTTCTACACAGATGCAATAATGGCTTTGCTCAAAAAATGGCAAAAGGTTATAGAGTTCGTTTCAAATATAAGAAAAATGTGTTTAATTTTTGGTCAAATTTGTAACCGAACTTTTTTGAATATCTAATATTTTTTATTAGAGATATCGTTTTTTCAACCACCAACACTAAAAGCATGTCTGGTACTTCAATTGCTGTGTGATGCAATTTCGTTTTGAATTCACTGTTTGCATGAAAAAAGAAAATTAAAAAATGAACAAATAAGTAAAGAACACAAATTGAGCCGACAGTCTTAATTTTTGTCATTTTGCAAATCATTTGCCTGCCGACTGTTAAGTTAACTCAAGTCCAGCCATTTCGGGCCCCAAGCGCATTGATTGTCATTTACAAAACATTCACAAACCGGCGCACTTTCCCCAAAACTGCTGTCCGGTTGTCGTTGTTGACAGCGACTGACTGTCGGCTGTTCGTCTGCACATAAAGCAATTGAAAGTAGTTTGCTGACCCTCCATTATTTCGTTGTGCAGCCCGAGTCAGTTTGGGCCATTTACTCACAACACTTGATAGTGGCTTGCAACTCGTCATCTGCTCGCCGTCCGTTGTACGCTAACAGAACCGGCTTTCAATTCTAATTACAAATGTCAACAATGATTTCTGCGAGTCAGCCGCAACGTATGCCTTGGCTTGGCGTGGACACAGCCACGGCTTAGGGGCATCGACATCGGCATTGGCGTAGCCATAGGCAAAGGCATCGTGGGTTCGGAGGAGTGTGCTGCTCGCTTGATTAATGTCATGTGATGCGTATGTGCAGCTTAGTCTTTTGTGCTTGTGCCGAACTATGAAGAACTGCCACTCAGAACGCGGGGATCTCTCCGTACAAGGCATCCACTCATTTGAATATTGCACCAGAGGCTTTTGTTTTTCCTTTTTTTTATGTTTTCCGTTGTTCGTTTGGCGTATGGTGTGTGTGGTGTGTATGTAATGTAAAGTGGTGTTGGTGGCTTTTTGTATCCGTGCTTATTATTGCTGCTAATTGACTAAATTGATTGATATGGTGTGAACAGTTAAGTGGGTAAGCAGTGTGACAAGGCTCATCATGTAAGATTCCGATAGAGAGGACCAATGTGGGGGGGACTTGTTTTAATTTAATAATAAAGCTGCCACGAAACTGCTTTATGCTTGCTATGTAGTCTACTATACGAAATCCGGCTACATATTTCATGCGCCAAATCGACGTCCGAGCCTACACAACTTGCATACGTAATGCATCGTTTAATAGATCCTGTAATCAAGTAAGCATTGTTAAGCGTATTTGGTGTTTGCAGCGATGATTTATAACGCAAATATAAAAAGGAAAAGGAATAGGATTGGAAGCGTAACAAAGGAATCGCAGCCAAATCCGAAATCTGCAAATGCGGATGCAAAGCCAAACACGTTACAAAAATACATGAATGCCATGTTTTCTTTTAAAATATTTTTGCACGTACTGCGGCAAAACTGTATAACGAAACAATCTCAGTGCCCCTTTTTTTCTTTTATTGTTAATTTTTTTTCTGCTGTTCGCGGCAGCATGAATGAAAATAAAATAATTGTGGTTCGAATGCAGCGAGCTGACAAAGCGGCTGCGAGATATAAAAAAGAAAAAACCAAAAACTGGAAAAAAAGTATCTTGACAGCATGAAAAACTCCAAACAATCAAAATCAAATTCGCTCGAAAAAAAACTCATTTAAACGCGACAAACGTAACGTTCAATCTTCCAGAACATTGCGTACGTGACATGATTGTCACATTTGGGTGTTAAGAATCAAGGGCTACGCTGCGGCTTTGACATGGCAGCCTGCCGTGAGTTTATACGTTATATTTCACCGTTTTGGGGCTTCACTCAGGCATTGCTTGCTACTTGAAATTTAAATGAGCTGTTACACGAGGGGAGAACAAAATTACTGGAATTTAGCTACTTTTGTATCTGCAATAATTTTTTCATTTCTGTATTGTTTTACTTTCCGTTTTGGGTTTTGGCATGTCTGACCCAGCGACCCAAAATTAATTGAATTAAATATGTGTGCCTTGGCTACTTTTGTTTCTTTTTCTCCCCTCACCCGCAATTGTTTGTTTCGGCTAACACGATTACGCGAGCAGCGTGAGCGCACGTAATTTTTATTGTTTGAATTGAAAATTGCGCACGTTGAAGTTATTTTCGTGACAGATGATATATTTGGGGCAAGGATTCGCATGAGCAAGGTCCCTTTATTTTGATATTGATGGAATGGACTTGCGGTTCATGTTAACTTCGTAATATTTTCAACAATTCCCTCGAACTCATCTCAGCAACAGCTTAAACATCTTAGCACTAGAGTGCATGGGAGATTCGATGGCGAAATCATACTTAATAACTTAAAGTAAATGCAGATCTTGTATGTGACAAAGAAAGAGTATAAATACAGGAAGAGGTAAATGTTCCTAAGTCTTAGTCTTGGCTTTTAGCCAAACAATGCAGTATGGAGACTGAAATTCTGGCGGATATAAATCTCTTAATGAATTCCATGTGCAGTATCCGTGTAAAATAGATTTATCACTTCATATTATTGTGTACTAGCAATCGTGTTTTTTTTCATTTTGTTTGAAAGCGTGAGAAAATGGTCTTTAATTTTATATAAATAGTATAGATGAGTATGAAAAATATATATCTGCGAAAAATTTTCAAGGTGCAATTTGCGCTTCAGTATTTTCCGTTGAGACACATGCTAAATTAATTATAACTGGGGCAGCGTCTACTTCAAGTGATGCCTGGTGTTCACAGCAAAAAATTAATTCAGAATTATTTTTCTGCCCGCTATTCCATATGAACGAAGCAAGTACAAATGTACCTATATGACGCACACGATTCTTTGGGAACTTACACTCACTCATTCCATTGAATTTCTACGTAAACACTTAACACACAAGCGAGTTTACCGTTTGTGCTGCGTAATGCGTAAGTAAACGTAAACGTGACTTCTCGCGGCGGCATGACTTACGGGCGTAGTTTTTTGTGCCAAATGCAGTTTTTTACGAGTGTGACTCGGTTTTGTCGTTGTCGCCAACTGCCGCTGCTGCTGCGCGTCGTTCTTTGTTGTTCTTTGCATTGGGGCGAGGCACAGTTGCTGTCTGCTTTTAAGCCGATTTATGTATAGGGCGAAGATACTTTTATGTAAATAAAAAGTGGAACACGGGCGAAAAAGGCACACGTGAATGTCATTTGCAAGAGCAAATATTTACTTTTGGGGGAAAAATTCAAAGAAAAAGAAAATTCAGCTCAAAAGCAAAGATCAAAAGATTGTAAAAAATGTATGACAAAATAATTCATGGTTTTCAGGTAGGTTTTTATAAAGCTTATATTTTCTCAATTTAATATTTTTTTTTTACATTTCCGTTTCATTGCTTAATGGCTCGAAATTTGGTATGTATGTCACCTTGCTCAATGCCCATCTAACCAATATTTCATACGCAATCTCGAATAAAAGCATTTTCAGCTGCCCATGCCGTTTTCATTAATTTTTTAATAATTAAGCAAACCGAACCCAGTTTTGAGTTATGAAATTAATATAAAGTCGTGGATTTTCGCTTAATGTCGGTTTTGTTTTGGTTTTGACTGTTTTTTCTTTTTTTTGCTGTGTTCTGTTTCGGGGCATATTTGCATTGTTTCATAATTTTCATTTACTGTAGGTCGCCACCCAAAGAAAATGTGCTCATTGACCGCAGCACATTTGCCGCATTCTACACTGCTCTGCACCAAGCTAAATAATCACGTATAAAACAATTTGCTACTAATTAGGAATTTTGGCTGCCGGCAGACTTTCGGTTACAGCCCGTCTTCATTCGTTGGTTCGTTCAGTCATCCATTCATTATGTGAAATGCTGCCAAAATGCCGCTTGTTTCTTTCTTTGGCTATGATTTTTTATATTTATTTTCACTTCGTATTGCGCGTGGACGTGTTCGTGGGCATGGGCATGGACATGGGTTGCTGTCTGGGTGGGTGAGGGTTTGAAAATTATTTGGTTGCTGCGTTTTATGGCGCTAATTGCTGGCGTTACGTCGACGTTATGTCAATTAATTAACATAATTGTACATTTTTGCATATTTAAATGCATACTTCTGATTTTGGCCAAGCTGGATGCGGAGCTGCTGCTCTGTTACTGTTTCTGCTGGTTTTTGTAGCTTTGGCTATTTGTGTAAATCTTTTAAGTTTGAGGTTTGCTTTAAATAACTTGTGCAGCAGAAAGTTTACGAGATTTCTTGTTGCGATTAGGAACTGTATAAGTGACTGAGTGCACAGTCGTGTTGGCCTGGGGTTGATAAAACTTAAGAGCACTTATGGCTTTCATTTGACTTTCAAAAAACTAACTAGAATAGATTTTGTACCAAGAGGTCCATAGTTAACTGTTACCTGCCATCTTTTGCCAAAATTTCAGAGCTTTACAATTATGTACATGAACAGAGATTTCGTTCATTTTGATAATTTAAATAAAAAATAAATTATTTAAAAAATTGGATTTAAAATGTGCTAGGCGTCGATGGAGTCTCCAGAGAGAAGCTGTTTACTTGCAAAGACATATCGGCTACACATACATCGGTCTCAATTAATTTGAGATACGATCATTTTTATTAGATAGTCGATTGGGTAGTATTGTTCGTACCTATACTTTAATTAAAAGAAAAGTTTGAAATTCTTTTGTTTTGCCTTTCAACAATTATTAGCCAGCTTTCTTATAATGAAAACCGATCACAAATATTATAAGCAACATATTCGCATACGTTGAAAAGTCAACAGTTGCCATACGCAGCTTGAGCTGCCCGAGTTATGCGTGATAAATAAATTTAATACTCGCGATGAAAACAAACGGAAACGGGGGCTGACACGAGGAGTGCCGAAATGGCGTTTCTAAAAAGATGACGGTGACCAAGATGGGTGGTTATGGGCTTGGGGTTGGCTGTGTGGGCGTTGAAACAGCCTTCTAAAGCGACGCCAGCTGTATAAATGCTGAATATGCCAAAATTTGTTCACGCCAATAATTATCTGCGCCATGCCGCATTGTCGTGGCCAGAGTCAGACTGTAGACAGTGTGTTAACCAGGACGAAGGAGTGAAGTGTTTAGGAATCGCAAAAATAAAGATAAATAAAAATAACTTTCGCTGAAAAGTAAATTTTTGTTGAATGTGCGGTAATGATTATCGCGTCGTTGGCGCTGATAAATCCTAAGGTATGATGATGCCGTCACTGATGCTGATTCCGCTGCTGACGATGCCTTTGGTGGACTGCAAATTTATGAAAATTATATCTACCTTCTACCGGGCTGCTGTGCACCTTTAGTTTGTTAATTAAGTTCGCTGTTATAATGCTTCGCCTTGTGTACTCAACTAATTTCAATTTTGTTTTTATTTTTGTTTCAGCTGGCAGTGTGAAAGACGACGCCGAGGTTATCGCTGTGCCGAAGTCACGCACAGGCTTAGATGATCCCGATTTCCACGATTTCAAAGGCGTAGTCGACACCGGCGCCGGCTACCCGTTCTTGCAGCCGAATCCGCACACGTTCTCCTTTAATTTGGGTTTCTTCGATTCGTTTGAAGGTGCGTATGAGTAATACTCGAAATCGTATGTGTGTGGCGTGCGATGTGCGAGCATCAGTGCAATAAAATACATATTAATTATAATTTCATGTTGCGTAAAATTATGCAATGCCTTCTGCGGCTGATTCTGCTGCTGCTGGTCATTTGTTTTGCGATTAATGCGAGTGCGTTGCATTGTTATTGAGTTACATGATGGGCGACATTACGAATTTTTCAAAAATTTAAATTTATTTACCATTTCGATAACGCCACGCCACACAATGTAATACGAAGCGTGTTAAGCGCATTAAGCTCCAGCCGAGGGGCACATTAAATGCAGAAAATGTGTGTTCAAAATAAAATCGCATGCGATAAATTTATAAATACACATGTTTAAATAATCACGTGTTCGTAGATTTTAAACTCAGTATGAATTTCCATGAGTCCATTTCATTTTCTTTCCTGGATTTCCCCATTCCTAATCACAAGCTTAATCGCGTATTCAGCTTTACAATTAATAACTATTTATTTAAAATTTTTTTTTAAAAAGCTTATGCATATAAAACGTCACCGTATTTTGTTTAGTATGCATTGTTGTTTTTCTTATGATTTCTTTTTTAAATGTATTTGCCCGCATTTGCGTTGCTTTTGGCTGCTTCGAGTCGGTCTGAGCACCTTGAATTGAATTGCGCGTGTGGAATTTGGGTATAAGGTTTCCGACCGGCGTTTTTCGTGTTGTATTAAAAAAATAGAAAAATACGTACAAAACAAAAGCGCTTAAAAATGCAAAACAGATACAACGAAGCCAAGCATCGGCGCAGTGTGTATGTTTCATTGGCAAACATGAAAATGGTTCAAGCACCTAATATGAGTGTGCAAACCATTAATGCCGCATTTTACGCCACATTAACTAAAGAGCCTATAAACTTGTGTGTGCGGAAAGCGAAAGCAGAACTTCTGCTCGGCACAGGTGGTCAAGAATTTAGCGCAAGGTTATTAATGGTAAGTAAAGCCTGTCAGTTGAAGTGGATTCAGAGCAATTAGCCTGCGAATTAAATTGTAACGTAAGGGCGCCTAAACGGGCGTTGCACTGGAACAAGGATAGAAAGGGTTTCCGCTTCAGTTCTGTCTTTCCTTCGTTTGGTATATGAAGCCCGCTGTAGACCTGGCACCGTAGAAAACGCTTTTCGAGCGGGTTTCTTTTCACGGATTAAAGAATTTTTGAAACTGAAAAATACATTAGCATAGAAAAAAACGTGTCTTGCGTTTGTCCTTGCAAGCTCAATGCCAACTAACTCGCAGAGACGCCTTGGCGACAAGTCGACATGTTAGCGAACAGTGAAACAGCAGACAGTGCGAATGAGACAGTGATAGGCGACAACGCTTCCAGGCACTTAGTGACACCTGTTTCAGTTCCCAGCGGCAAAAAATGCCATGCGGCGCAAGCAAAAAAAATTATATTGTAATAAAAAAAGGACAAATAAGTTAGCAAAAACAACAAAATGAAAAATATTCCAGACGATTGTGTTAAGAAAATTGAAATGTCTTCGTTTTGTGCATATGGATAATTTTTGGTTTCCCTTTTTTTTTTTTAAATGAAGTTATATTATTTTTATTTTACTTTTGCGGTTAGATATCTTTCGCCGTCTGCGTGCGCGCTTGTGGCCTGTTGTCGCCGTGCCTGGCACTGACTCCTTCTCAGTCGATAGCCAAGGTGATTCTTCAGACGAGGCTGGTTTCAGCTTAAGTCTGAATCCCACTGTGCCCAAGAATGGAAATACGACATCAACTGTGAAGGTCTGTTGGAATTTAATACGATTAATCCGCCAATATTATACGAAATGATTCTCGTCATATTCAGGCGTTCGATGGTCACAAAATCGAGGTGAACGAGACGGTTTATAGCGATGCGAACAGCGTGTTCAAAGTGCGCATTGTAAACATTCGTCCACTTGAGAGCGAAGAAGAGGTTGAGGAAACGGTTAAGACAAGTGTCACCAAAGGCAATGGCAAACCCGAGTTACCGGTGAGCCCCGTCACCTCGGCTCCTCAAAATAAGATTAATGAATTCGAGGACTATTCTGATGAGCGCGAACCGGTAAAGAAACCCATTGAAAACGAAATAGAAGCCGATATCGATGGTGCACAGGTAAAAAATTGAATTTGACAATGATGCTTTGTTGTCTCTGTACTACTTTCAAATCTTAATTCTAACCCAGTTCTAAAGCATATTACTGATGTTTAATCAGAATATAGAAATACTTTTTTCTAAACTAACAAAAAAATAAAATCAAAAATAAAAATAGCACATGTACTTTCAATATCTATAAAAATATATGTTAATTTTGGCTTTTGTAAAAACGAGTTTAAAATACGTATGTAACTTGCCTTGCTCTTAATTACAAAAATATATAAATAATACAAAACTTGCAACGCTTTAGCAACGGAATTGTAAATTGAAATCTACTTACTAACAAGGTTTACTCAAGAAGTGAATTCTTATGATCTATATTATACATGTAATATACATTGCTTTTTATTAATAAATAAAAATAGTTTTTCGATACAATATAAAAAACTGAACTAAAAATAAACTAAAACCTGTATATATGCTTTCGACGCTTGTGGCTGATTTATTTCAATTGTACAAAAAAAAAGTCTAATTTAAAATAAAAAATATTTTCTTAAGTATTGGTTGGTGGAACGGAAGAAGTTGCTACTTAAATAAGTTTCAGGCTTTAAGGTTGATTGCTTAACATTTGATTGCTTTAATTTTATCTAAAAACAGGATCCACCTTGGAGGTATGTAAAACATAAGTCGGGTATAGGTAAAGAGTGGAAGACTTGAATAGAAAACAAAGCGTTAAAATAATTTGTGACAATGTTTTCATATTTATACTTTTCCAATTTTCCGTGTATAATAGATGGTTTTTGCTGTCTTCGATAGTTGCATAAAAGACCTGTTGTTTTTAATCTGTGATTTGGTAAATATGGTAGGTTAATTTTCGCGGAGTAAGAATCAGATTTTCATCGGATCCAGAAAAATAATCCCACCAAATTTTATAATGTTAGAGCCAGTAATAAAAATATATATATATAGAAACAATAATTAATTTTTAAAATTAAACTTTAAGCTAACTGGAAATCTTTAAAACGAGTATTTTATAAATTTTTTAACAAAGTTTCCCGGCTATGAGCTTCGCTTCTTTTTTTTCAATGTAATCCTTAATCACCAATCAGCGAACCAAAGAGCATGTATTTCGCTCAAAAATACAGGAGTAAATCCATTAAGTACTTAACACATAAAAATAAATTTTTTTTTAAGGCAGCAATGCATAAATCTTCGCCTTGAAAAGTCAGAAAATTTAAAAAAAAAAAAAACATTTAAAATATTTGAATGCGCCAGTAGTATAGTTTTTGGCATTTCTCCATTTCATTTACCCATAAATCAATGCAGAAATTAATAAAAACATAATATGCAGGAGGAGGATACATACTATATTGTACATACCTACAAATGTATATATCAAAAAATAATACGCCACAGCAATTATTAAAAAGTTTTATATTAAAGTGACATGTCAACGTTTAAATTAAAATTTAAGTTTTGAAAAAAGATATTTTAATAATTTTCTTTCTCTCGCCGCGGATATTGAAAACTGCGGTTAGTGGTGAAGCGCTGCTTGCCTCAAACCAAAAGCAAATATGCCCACATGGGCATTTATATCTATGTACAGTAGTTATTCGTTTGTGTGAACACTCGATTATGTGAATATCCACTGGATAGTAGAGTGGACAAAAAATGACCAACCAATTTTTATTAGGCAGATTCTATAGAGTGTTTAAGGCATGTCTCGAATATGTGAACAGTGACAAAATTTTGCTTGATTTTTTTTTAAATGCATTTTATTTTTATTTTTGCATGCGAATATCGAAAACATAGCAAAACAAATAACGAATTTCGTTCTATCGCAGAGAGTGACTAACTAACTTAACGATTCCTGTGATTACTTCAATTAGATTTGACATTTTGTTCTTTTTCACTAGCTTGGGACAAGTTAAATTCTAACATTGTGCAAAAGTGTTGGAAAAACGTTTTGAGTAATGACGAATCTTATGATCTCGAAGATGACATTTAAGCATATTGAAAAACGAATATAGAAAGGATACACAAGCAGCGGTAGCGGAATTATTTAACATTGTATCTCAGTTAGGTAGTGAGTACCCAATGCTCAATAGATGATATTGAAAATTATAATAATGATACTTTTGAAGATTTAAATGAACGTGACATACAAAGCCAGGATGCCTGTGCATAAAATTGCAGTAAACACCTCGAAAACTTCCAAATGCTTTTAATAGTCATTATTTGGGCTAAAGAGAATTGTACAACTGATGACTTAAGTTATTTGTGTTTCGTAAATGTAGAGAGAAAGCACTGCATATGAAGACAAACGCAATTAACAGGATTGCTTTAAATTCAGTATGCCATTACATTATCCATTTCAACCATGTCTTCATGAATTTCAATCATTGTTTCATTAAAAATAATTAATTTTTCATCAATTAAACACTTTTTTTCAAATTTTTATCACATAGGAAATATAAAGAGTACATATAAATGTATATAAAATCCTGCAAACTGCTACCTCCGTTATGTGAACAATTCAATTCAGTGAACAAGGCGAGTTTGAATTATTTCACACAATCGAATAACTACTGTATGTAGATTAATACTCAAAACGCGACGTTCTGATAGGCATATAGTTGCGTGTATATGTATGATGGCGTTTTTGATTTTAATATTCATGGTCATAAATATTAACACAGAGGTATTTTGTGCCACGTTGAATGTTATCCATATGCGCAGTAGAAAGTCACATCTTTCTCAATTTTATAAACAAATTATACAAAAAAACATTAAAATCTCGGTAGTAAATTGCAAAAAAAAAAAAATTATGCCGATGAGATGAATTTTGAGCAATTGATGGACCATAAAAAATCAAAAATATATATGTTGAAATAAAAACACATATGTGAACTGTTTTTGTTTAAATTTAAAATAATAATAAAAAAGGAAGATGAACAAAGAATTTCATAAAATATATATTTCACCTATTTTTTCTTGATTCGCTCATGTAAATGACGAATTTGGATGCATGACGTATTCGGTTTATTTATTTAAAGATTTGCATTAAAAGTATATTTCACACGTATTTCCTCGCACTCCAATTTAAAGCGACTAATCTTAGTGGTTTTGGATTATAGTAGACGATCAACCGTCCCTAAAACTCAGTGTTAGGGTGTTGAACTACAATGAATAAGATTTGTGACCCTGCATTAATTTTCTGCTTAGCACTGGCTTAATTAGCACACATTCTACAAGTCAGCTAAATCCGCCATCGTGTTGATAACAAAAACTCGGAGCCGACTAAAAGCAGGAGGCAATAGCTGCACTTCATCCAATCGAAATCAAGGAAGGGTCCACGCAGATGCTTTACTTACCCCAATGCACTGCAGTACTTTATTTGTCCATATCGCCAGCCAGCTGTCATTTGTGTATATCAAGCAACGACTTCATGTTTTTGCATTAATTTCCACCGACTAATTTCAGCTCTCATTATAATTTTTAACATGGAATTTTTGCTCCAACTGTGCATGAAATGAGCAAAACTCAGCGGGTTGCTTCTTAGTTGACAACGTGTTGAATAATTTTTTACAGCTCTTACTTGCATGCATATTCAAAAGCTAGCAGGACTCAACCACAAAGTAACCGAGCGACTAATTGAATGGCATAAAAAATGAGCAATGTTGTAAAGTAAAAATGAAGTATGACTTATTCTGCCAAAGTGTTTGCAGTTCTAAAAGATCCGAAATCTACTTACGTTTGAGCTAAAAATAAATTAGCCACTCATTAGCGTATATAAGCAGTAATTTGGCCATTGTTTCCATGATGTATCACAGTTTGTGAGGCATTAAAGGTATGGTTCCGGTGTAGGTAGGAGCAGAGTGAATTACAATAAATAATCATTACTTACATTCAAAGGCCAAATCACCGATAGGTTGACTGAATTGACAAGGGAACACTCATTGACATACTCACGTATAGAAAAACACGCGAACAGCAAAAACATGTAGAATTATTAATAAAAATACCGAGAATTGTGGATCAAAGACAATTAAACTAGCAGAGAGCAAGTCATCTCGGTTGTTACCTAATGCGTCTTCTCTACTAGAGAAGCTAATGGAATTTGTTTACGTTTGGTTTTTAAATCTGAATTTGTCGAATGGTTGGAAGTGATTCATGCGCACAGGCAGCTAACTCAATCAACGATTGAGTACATATTGGATATATCGACTAAGCTAGCGAGAGAAAAAGCTATGAGCGAGAGTTTTATGTTATCAGCGTTTTGAGCGAAGAGCGTTCGGTCGATATGATTCATGTTTCTTCTAAATGTGCGTATCTCGAGGCGAATTATTTAAAAAAAAAAGACTTGGCTCAGGCCAATTTGACTATAAATAACTAAATATAAAACTAAGTGAGTTCATTTTACGGTTGTTGTCATAACTGGAACTGCTGTCGTGAGGCTTGTTGAAGTCATAAAGGTTAGACACTTTAAGGAAATTAAAAATCTAAAAAACAAAAAAAAAAAAAGAATCGTGCGCGTAAGTACTTTTCGGTGATTTCTTTGCATGTCGCAACTAACCCCAGGCATTTCAAAAATAATAAATAAAGCTTTTAATATTTATGAAAAAATCAGTGTAAAGAACCATCAACAAACTTAAAAGTTCGCTAAAATATTAATTGGTATATTTTAACATTTTTCTTTCTTGCAAACTGCACCAAAATAATCATACACTGCGCCACATCGATTGAAAAAATACGTGAAAATCGAAACCTACACAATAGCAGCACACGACGCCCCAAAGTACTGAAGACGATCAAGCAATGTTGCCAACAGAAATTATTGATGAATACGTGCATGCGATGACAGAGTCAGAGGCGGACGCACTCGAGCCAGCATCGGACTCGCTGACGCATGACTCTCAGGGTCAGACAATTGTGACAAATAATGAAGAAACGGAAACGATGAACGCTGCCTTACATAATGGGGCAACTGAGCAGGTATCCCATCCATTATAGCCATATTTTAGAGTATAGTTCGCCTATTATGGCCATATAGGCAATTCCTCTCGACGGTTTCCTGATTTTGCAATGTTTGCAGTCCACGACCCCGACGCAATTCGGATATTGGTAATTAATTTTTGGCAATTTTTTTTATGTATTATTGCCTTCGAAACCCGTTTTATTGTCCTCTGTAATGTTTTCCACTTGACCAAAAATAACGACACCAGCGCAACGTAGTACCACAGAGACTGGTAATCATATAGAGGCCGTATCTCATACAAGTTGAAACTTTTGTTCGTGGGCGCCTATAAGGGCGCCCAGAATTCTGTTGAGAGTACCATAGTGCTTTGCTACTCTAACTTTACATTTTCGTTTGATTTGATTGGCCTAGCTCATATAAGTTTTTTTGGTGGCAACTGCCATTTTGTTCGCATTTCAAGAATGTAGTTGATGTTGAAGTGGACGAGAGTACAAATTTCTTGCTGCAGACAATCTTACTGCTTGCTACATTTTATGAGTGCCTGTTATGAAAAGGCGCTGGTCGTCGGTACCGCCTGAAATACACGTGTTTGTGTGTGCGTGCAGAAAAAAATTTGTCATGATTTTAGATGTTTTGACTATTTCTATGTCTACCAAATATATTTTTTGCTTTGTGTTGCTGCTGATTCTTTGTTGTCAAATGAATTCTATTCTGCTTTTTATGTGGTCGTATTCAATTTGTGTATGCACTTGGACATCAACACCATCACCAATGTGTATACACACACAAATAATCTAATTTGTCATGGTTTTAGAAGTTTCAAACGACTACCGTAGGCAGTATGAGCGTAAGCAGCACATTTAAATGAGGAAAAGGGATAAAAAGAGAGCAAGCAAAGCGAAGTCAGACAAGACGCCCAGTTTTCGCTTCGTCTTTTACCCCCTGCCCGGCGGCACCTAGCTTGAAAACTTAACAGTGGTCGTAACATTGCTCTGGTGCAGTATCTATTTATAAGTTGTCTCTGATTCCGCAGTCGATTTTCTGGGTCACAATATCTCATTCCCAGGAATGAGTGTAATTTGACGACGTGTCAACTTGGTCTGCTTAATATAAGTATATAACATCTGTTTTTCCATACATTAGCTACATTATGCTGACAACGATGATGTTGAGGTCGTAACCATTCCAGTGCCCAACGTCCATAAGCCACGCGAAGATGCAGAGTCCTCAGACGATGAGTACACTGATGCAGCCGGCGTTGAGATGAGCCCGACATTCAACTCGGAATGGGAAACACTTGCCGAGGATTTGGCAGCAGCCAACGATGCTGAAAATGTTTTAAATAATGACATCGATGCTTACGATTCGGTGCCAGTGGATTTGTCCAATGATATTGCGGTAAACGACGCTGCTGCTTTCGATCCGAATTTCCAGCCTAATTCAGCAGCGGAATTTATTGATGTTGGCTTCAAAGCCGATGCAGCCGTCGATTCAATGCCAAAGTTTGAGAAACTCTCGCTGACGCCGGCCATCGAGCCAACGAGTTATCAGCAGGAGTCGATGCACGAAATGAAATGAAGTGAATCGAAGCGTATCGTATTTGCGTTTCTTGGGCGTTTCTATGAACTCAGCGCCAAGTCGCAGACTTCGACTTGAGTTAATTAATTTTAAATTAAGTGTTAGTGATTAATTTATTTATGCTATCAGCTTCTGGGCTGCTGTGCTAAATGCTCGCTTTATACCCGTAATCTATTGCAATATCGCTGAGCGCATATTAATAATAGGAAGTGAAGTGTTTGCAGCAAGGAATCTGAAAAGAATTGCTAGAAAAATTCACTGCGGAATCTGTAAAACTAACAGTCCCGACTTAACACCATGTTAAAATTTAACAGGATTCTTACAATATATAAACTGCTTTCAAATTAATTCAAAAACAAATTAACAGAATTTCAGAATTTTTCTTTTCTTGTACCTTCATTGTATAGTAACTTTTATTACCTAGCAGGTAAAAAGAAGAGAAAAATCAAACATTGATTAAAGAGAAATGATTGTAACAATATAATGGGATGTTATGCATAAGTATTAAATTATTTATAATGCGTTAGATTTATTATAATTAAGCTTTAAAAATGTTTATTTATTTCTTCTATAAAGATGAAAAAACAGTTATTAAACACTTTATTTTAAAGAAACTTGTCTTAATTCTAAACCTCTTACTAATCGGGATGAAAACTTAAGAAATTTTGGTTAGTACTGCTGAAAAACAGTTGAAAATATTATCACAGAGACTGTTAATCATATAGAGGCCGCATCTCATACAAGTTGAAATTCTTGTATGCGGGAGCCTTTATTATTCCCCGAATTTCTGTTAAGTGTGCCGTAGTGCTTTGCTACTCTGACTTTGGATTTTCGTTTGATTTGATTGGCCTAGCTCATATAAGTTTTTTTGGTGCCAACTGCCATTTTGTTCGCATTTCAAGAATGTAGTTGATGTTGAAGTGGACGAGTGTGCAAATTTCAATTTCGTCTGATATACATGAGTTTGTGTGTGCGTACAGAAAAGAGTTTGTCATGATTTTGAAGTTTTGACTATTTCTATGTCTACCAAATATATTTTTTGCTTTGTGTTGCTGCTGCTTCTTTATTGTCATATGAATTTCATTCTGCTTTTCATGTGTGCCTGGTGTAAGAAGGCCGTCGTATTCAATTTGTGTATGCATTTGGACATCAACACCATCAGTAATGTGTTTACACACACAAATAAGCGAATTTGTCATGATTCTAGAAGTTTCAATTGCCTAGCTATTTTATTTTTCTTGCTTTTTGTGAAATATTAGCTCTGCTTCTTTATTGCTACGGGCATATAAATTCTCAACGCTGCTTCTTTAAGCTTTGGATGTGTGCGTGAAAAAAGTTAAAGCCAATTAGAATATTTTGCACTAATCATGCATTATTTGTGAAAATAATTGTGTGCAAAATACATTTATTAAAATATGGTCCAATTATTCAGTTCATTTGGAAGAAATGTTGAGCAGGCAATCAACTGAACTGCAGTTGAATCGAAACACCAGTTCGTTTGACTTGTAGAGGAGTGCTAAAACACTTCAATAAGGAAATTGCAGGCTGTTACACAAAGTACAGTGTGTCACTTAAGTATTTTGCCTATTGGTTTTCATGCAAAAATTTGAATTTGTTGGCTTATAAAATAACAACAATGGGAAAAATAGAAAAAAAATGTTGCTAGTCTGCTAAAGGCATATTTTCACAACAAGTTAACCCAACTACGGATCATATACGATGATCCGTTAGCTAGCTATTGAGGCGCAATCATTTTCTGCCGAAAATTTCGATCTCACAAAAGTATTTTGCCTCGCAACAAAGTACACGTGGTTTCCATATTCTAATTGGCTTAAACTTTTTTCACGCACACAACCAAAGCTTAAAGAAGCAGCGTTGAGAATTTATATGCCCGTAGCAATAAAGAAGCAGAGCTAATATTTCACAAAAAGCAAGAAAAATAAAATAGGTAGACAATTGAAACTTCTAAAATCATGACAAATTCTTTTCTGCACACAAGCAATAGGATTGTCTGCAGCAAGAAATTTGCACACTCTACACAACACTCTACACAACAACTACATTCTTGCAATGCGAACAAAATGGCAGTTGGCACCAAAAAAACTTATATGAGCTAGGCCAATCAAATCAAACGAAAATGTAAAGTCAGAGTAGCAAAGCACTATGGTACTCCCAACAGAATTTTGGGCGCTTTTAAAGGCGCCCACGAACAAAAATTTCAACTTGTATGAGATGCGGCCTCTATATGATTAACAGTCTCTGTGGTGTAAGTTGTCTCTGATATTATTGATCAACTGGCACATGGTTCGACAGAGATTACACTTATTTACACATAGGAAGTGTATAAACTTATTTGAAACAAAGTTTAAAAAAATATTCAAAACTGAAAAGAAAATTAGGAAATTTATTTTTAAAAATTTTTAAAATTTAACATTAATGTTACTATTTTTAGTTTGAATTTATATAATACTTGATAACAATTTTTCAGTGCACTGCTTGTCCGTATAATTTTCTCGATCTGTATTATCATTGCATTCGATGCTTGTTCATCAATTTCTGCAACTAAAAGTATGCAATATAATTGATACTACTCAAATCACCGTCAGATAGCGCAGTCATAAGTGAAAATAAAACAAAAATAAGATATGATACTCGAAAATTTATCGAGTGAACAGAATTTAGACCGACTATTTGTTTCCAAACTTTGAAATTTTTTCTTTCGATTTTTTTATTTTTACTAATTGAGCTTTGAGTGCCGTTTTTGGAATCAGCTAAATAACCAGAAATCCAGAGTTAAAATATAAAGCACATCTTTTTTACATGGTTACAAAAAAGTTCCAGACCTCAAAGTCAGTAATAAAATAAAGTCATTTATCTTATTTTTTTTTATTTTCATAGTCAACTATTTGAAAACAGTCGTATATTGGCAACTGGACCTCTTTTTGCCTTCAACGATTTAAAATATTTATTCTCGTATAATTTTTTATCAACAGATTTCGATTGTCATTGCTTTGTTAAATTCCTCGTTTAAATTTTCATGCAAATATTCGAAGTTTTTGTTACAAATATATTTTTTCTGCTTTTGTAATTATTTGGTGAAATTTTAATTAAGTCGGCTTATGTGATTTTTGTGTTTTATGCAATTTTCCGTTGTTTTTTTTTGTAATATTTTTAGCTTTGTTAATTATTTACTAACCAGCATTTATTTATATTGTTCATGAAAAAATGCATGCACACAGAATAAAAAAAAAAAGAATAAAGAATTATATTTGGCATGAATTGTTGGTAATTAATTATGGTTAACTTCCTGTCGAGTTAATTATATGCCATAATTGTTGTTGTTGGCTGCTGCAGTGAAACGAGCATTTTTAAAATTCCGCAAAAGCATGGAATATATATATATTCTTTGGTAATACGTTTACTTTGCTCAATTGGCGACAGAGAATTTGCTTATAATCCTTGTTTACAGCTTTAACTCCAGAACAAAACTGAAACTATCTTCTTAAGCTAACACCAAAATATCCAAAATATCCGCAGTCCACGATGGTCCCGCGTGGGCGGCAGAGTCATTGGCACTTTTGAGCTGCGCCGGCGACTTTCTGAGTGCAAGTGCCCAGTGCCGAATTGTTGAAGCCGCGATCTTCTGTGTCAACTTGTATACGCAAATTTTACTAACTTTTTAATTTACGCAATTCGAAAACCGATGAACCGGTTACAATAAGTAGCGAAATGAACAATAGGAAAACGGAAGCATGGGCAGGTGCATCGAATGAGGGGAAATTGTGACAACTTCAAACTTTCAATAAAGACTGCAGTCAGTCGGGGCTGCGTTTGACATGAAAACAGAACAAAAGTTATTCCAATGAGCCAACCACGGCTGAGTTTAAACATAAAAAGGTCAACATTTAGGTATGGCTCTACGTTTTTTATTATTAATGACTTTGAGTCAAAGTCTCTTGTATTTTTGTGATAAAGTTTCGCAGGAGCTCTGCTGAAATAAATATATAAAAGCTAGTTTTTCTGATATGTGGCGAATATTTTTGTAGAGTTTTATCAAAGCCAACTTATGCTACAGTTTTTGAGAGTAAAAAGTTTTTCTGATTGAATTTTCGAAATTTACTGTAGTTTTACTGACCATTAGGCATTTATTTATTCATTCGTCCAACGGCCATTCCAATTTTGCCGCTCACACAAAAGTTGTCGTATTTAATTACGGCACTCGAATAAAATAAGCTTTGCTTGCAATTGGCGACTTTTGCTGTAATTGTTGTTGCCATAGTCACCTTTCTTGCACTTGTTGTTTTCAAAATGTTTGTTGTTTTTGACTTTGCCCAATTTGTTGTATTCATTTTGCTTCTTAATCGGCTTACAACGTTTGACATAATCAGAAAGGCTATTGCCGGGCCGACAACAAAGGACGAAGTTATAAGTTGCCGTGGGTTTATTTCATTTTTTCAATACGCTCACAACTTTTCGAGAATAAACACATTTACAACAAGCCGATTATAGCAAACTGTTGCGTCGTTCCGCACATCTACAAATATGCACTGCCAAGCCATGTCAAGCCATGCCATGTCATTCGCCTCAAGCATCGGCTCGGCGCAGAGAACCCTTTGCTGCAAATTAATTTTGAGTTGAAAATATTTGTAATACCTTTAAGGCCACTTAGCGAAGCCAAAAATAGTTTGGCAGCAATAAAACGGCATGAAGTGCGTTAATTAAGTTCAACAACAACAGCGGCAACAGCGGAAAGTAGAAAGGCACAAAGCGCTAATCCGCTGCCAAAAGGACTAACAACGGTAACGATCGCCGTCGCCGTCGCAGTCGCAGGCGCAGTCGTAGGATACGGGCGTCGGCGCTCACGAAATCTGAAAATATTATTTGGTTAACGAATAGCGAACCCTGCCAAGAGCGAGACGCGAAGCGCCAAAAGACGTGCCAAAAAATAAGCAAGAGAAGGGTCAACCAAACCGAGCGCATTTAACTATTTAGCGCAACAAAAGACAAACAAGGCGCAAAAGTGTGCCCCAAGGAATGGCAAAAGGACAAACCTACAAACTGGCAAACGTACAAACGTGCACGCATACTGCCCCTCCTGTCGCCTATCTCCTATCGTCCGGCGCCGACACTGCCACTGACGTTGGAGCTGGCGCGCATAAAAGTTAAACATTGGCAAGCACATAATTAAGTGGTGCTAACATCAAACCCCTCGGCCCGGCTTCCCGTCTGCCGGTCTGCGTTCACTCGTTCGTGTTACGTTGCGGTTTTTGTGGGTTTTGTTTGTTTGCCGCTCGCTTGGTTCGCTTGGCTCGGCACGTTGCAAACGACGTCGCCGGGTGTGTGGGTGAGCGTCAGAGCCCCGCCTTGCCGTGCCTACACGCACGCTTGTGGCAAATCTACGCTTGTCGGCGTCAGCAAATTGAATTAATAAAATTTATGTGCGTTGCCTCTGTCTAAAAGGCGCAAGGACAATAAAAACCGAGCATAATCATATAAACTACATAAAGAACTATTGGCCCGTTCTGGCCCATTGCGGCCCGGTCTGGCAAGGATCTGGAAAATGTGTTGCGTGTGAATAGTGTGAACAATCAGTGTTTGATGTTTGCTTTTCTGCTTGTTTTTGTTTTGTTTGGTTTTACGTTTTGTGTTTTTGATTCTGAATTCGTTTCTGTTTTGTTTTTGATTTTCTTTTCCAAGCCTTTCTTTTCAAGCCACCACTTGGAGTGCGACAAATCTGAGCGAAATGCGTTAATTTTATTTGTCGGAACATTTTTTACGGCAGCAAAAGTTTCCGCGGTAACGTGGTTTCACACCATCCGTATGTGTGTGTGTGTGTGGGCTTTGTTCTTGGAATCAGCTTGTGTGTGCTATAAATTAGCTGATGCGCCATCCTCAGAACTAGAGTAATTGATTAATTTAACGAGTGGATATAGTTTTAAGGGCCGGCATAAGTAAGAAAGTATTGCTTTCTTTTCTTTTTTCAATAAATTTCGAAGAACTGACAACATGGTTAGCAAAGAATAATTTATTTATAGTTTGCAAGCTATATCCGCTCGCTTCGCCACGGGTATTTTGTTTTCTGTTTTGAAGAACTCAGTTTTTTAGTTTTACTGAAAATTAAATATATAGTTAAAAAAATCATGTGGAATTCAGAACACCAAATTTGAAATCAAATCAACTCCGGATGTTTCAAAACGTGCGGATGTCAGAACTAGCCCCTATATCTATACTAATTAAATAAAATTGAACATAGAAATTTTGTCACGGTTTTACACAAAATATAGTGAACCGATTCAAATATTTAATTTAGAAAAAAAAATCTCATTTGTGCTAAAGAAATGAGTGGCATACTTACTTTTAAAGTTTTTTTTAATTAAATATCGTATTCTTAGTACTAAGTTTCTACAAAAAAAAAACAAAGCAATCAACACAAAAACGTTTATTGTTTATTTTGTTGTACGACGAATTTCTTGTCTTGCCGAATAAAAAGCCAAAAGAATTACTGTAATGAATATCAATAATATTTCAACAAAAACAACGATGTTGAACTTGTAATAAATGCATTATTAATAATCACACACAGAATGATAAATCGTTGCTCAACTACCATGACAAATACATAACAACAATTACAACAAAAATCGCATGGGCACATACACAGACAGATACAAAAATATACAATACAGCAATGACAAAACGATGGCATATAAATTAGACGCTCCTTGGTACAAATAAAACTTTGGGACCATCACGCGGCCAAAGCGTGTACAGCTTCCAACATATCGTTACCCAATATGAGCAGCACTATAGCGCGCCCGATGACGAGCATATGCAACATATATTATATGTGCACGAACCCGCACGCAAACCACCAATGATGATTTAATGCCTGCAGCCAGAGCTAAATTCCACAGGTTAGATTTCGTTGAGGTACTGCAACTGCATATAATGAGTAAAGTCAAGGATATTATAACATTGCTGAAGCCAACAATTGGTAATGCAACAAAACGCCATGAAGCTGGCAGCTGTGTTGTTGTGCTCTTCTGCACGCCCAACACCTGTAACTCCTGTAGCGATACGACTCCTTGTCGATGCGGTTGATGCGGTGATCGTGCAATTGCATATGTGTATACAGCTTACAGCTGGAAACTCACCGAGATGCAAACGATCTCTACTGGTTGATGATTTTTTCGATTGATTTATTGCCCAAAATTACATTAACAATTTATCCAAAAATATTAACAATACAGTGTTATCCTAACATACAGTAGTATTTATCCAGGAGTTTAAAAATTTATATGAAATGTTTTGTCTAACCTAATTTTAAATAATATAGATTACAACAAATAAATTTAATTAGATGAAAATTGTTTTTTTTTCCCCCAAAAAAGGGCAAAAAGGAAATATTATTAGCAATTATATATAACACAAAACTAACCTAAAAATTTAACCTAATCTTACTTAATCTAGAGGTGTGTGTATTGTCATTGTATTGTGAGGTTATAAGATATAAACCCAATCATTGTTATCAAAAATATTATTATTATTTCTTCTATGATAGAACAATAACTGCTAGCTTAAGCAGATGATATTGACATTATCGGCACTTTCTTTAGAGAGATTAAAAAAGAGTCGAAAATCATGGGTCTTGCGGTAAATGAGGATAAGACGAAATACTTTCTGTCAACAATAAAACAGACGCGACAAATTGATAAGTCGGTCGCGGTGGACAGATACGACTTTGAGGTTGTAAGGAACCAGCATTAACAGCGACAACAACGTCAGCCTGGAGATAAGGCGAAGGATTACTCTAGCAAACCGCTGTTACTATGGGCTCAGTCGGCGTGTAAAGTGTCGAGCCCTCTCTCGACGGACAAAAATAATGCTCTACAAGTCCCTTATCATGCCAGTGCTACTCTACGGTGCAGAAGCATGGACAATAACAACTCATGATAAGGCAACTCTGGGAGTTTTCGAGATAAAAATACTTCGTCGCATCTTGGGCTCTCTTAACGTTGACGGTAAACACCGCTTTCGAATGAACCACGAGCTGTATGAGCTCTACGCCGACATCGACCTAGTCAAACGAATACAAATACAGCGGCTACGTTGGCTAGGTCATATCGTGCGAATGGACGAACATGCTCCAGCACAGAAGGTATTCGAAGCGGACTCAGCTAGTGGGCAGCGGAGAAGAGGACGACCTTGTCTGCGTTGTAAAGACAACATTCAACATGACCTAAGGAATCTCGGTGTCTTCAACTGATGCCAGCAAGCGAGAGATAGAAGAGGCTGGCAAGGCATTTTGAACGCAGCCAAAACCGACATACGGTTGTAATGGCCATCTAAGTAAGTAGGTAAGCATTACTTATCAAATATCGAAAATCCACTCTAGGCAATAGTGCCAGCAGCATATGAATAAGCAGAAAGGAAACAATATCATTTAAAATATCATCAAAAGCGCATACAGAACAGAAAAAAGAAATTAAAATAAAGACAAGCAATTGACATCAAAGCAAGAGTGCGAACAGCACATGCATAGCAAAGGAGCAGAAAATATTCACACACAGTGAATTATGGAAAAATTATAGCAGTTTGCCTTCCAACACACGCTGCCCGCCGCTGCCTGATTTTGTCATTTAGTATATATATTCTCTGCTATAATACTTATTTTTGTTTTCATTTAATTTTGAGTTCACTATGAATTATGTTTTTTTACAACACATCACAAAACACAACTCATCTGTCGACTGCTGCGAAATAAATTTGATTTCCTCAAGTACAAAATAAAAAGACGACTTTGGTTTGACGCGGTTCGATTCAGCAAACGGATGCCAGCATCATTCGGCAACCATTGACGGGGGGGCGTCTTCTGCGTGGTTTGTTGGTTTTGTTATGTTCGCCACATCCGTTTTTCTTCACGCTGCCAAGCCTTTATTTTTTTTCCGTAACTCCAAAATATTTGCTCTGCCTGCGGTGCTCATATCCGCTTTTCGGACTAGACGACGAAGCAACCAATCAAAAATCCAGGCAGCAGCATTTTTATCTTTAAATCCATAAATCAAAATGTCTGCAGTTGCAATTCAAATGTTGGCGTTAACATATAGAATATGCATGCGTCCATTTATGCAAAAAACAGCAGTGAGCAGAGCAACAACAACAGCCAGAGTAAGAGGCAGAGTCATAGCCACAGTTCTGGCTGTATTTTTTCTTTTGCGATTTGCGCTTTTCGCTGTGATAAGTGCAATGTGAAAAATGCTGCAGTGTTTGAAAAATGCAGGATCGTTCTGGGCTGCCTTACTTCATACATTTTTCTGAAGTTTGTTTGACGGCGTTGCTTCCGTGTTGTCTGGTCAACTCTATTTGCGCATGACATCTGAATTTAACTAACATTCTCAGATTCTGATTCATGAGAATACGAAAAAAATTGCAGAATCTGTTAACTAACTGTGTGTGAAGCGTGTACAACGCTTAACCGGACTTTGCAACGATTGAGGTAATATAAAATACTCATCTGTCGCTGTCGGTACATATTACGTTAGTTTTTTGTTTTTTCTTATTTTATCTTTTGAAGTGAAACTTTTTTAGCGAGGTGTATGTCCAAAAAAAAAAAAGTAACAGAATTCAAAGGCTAGATGCTTCAGAGAGAAAGTGGGGAGACGCACAAAACAATGCCCATTGTCTTGTGCATGGTCGTCTGCAGCGTAGAGAATGATTGCTTGCGCATGAGTAAGAGAGAGATAAAAAATGTTTTACTGATTGTACTGATTCGTGAGTGAATATAAAATTTACTCATCTATGAAATAAGAAGCAAACAAACGAGAGAGTAGATTTTTCTCAGACAACATTTCATACGGCACACGTATACACACACATTGCTGTGTAATACTTATAGATCGTTGCCTTGCTTAGCTGCTGCTAATAGGGGTGGAAACTCTAAAATATCCCTTGACAGACTTTACATGAATGTTGTTGTTGTTGTGCACATTGTGGCAGTTTGCCAGTAATATGTGTGATTTCTATAACTCTTATTGCCGATATTGTAATACTGTGCACCGGTGTCAATAGAGTGCAATAGTGAATTGCTTTCTTTCTTACTTCACATTCATTATACATAATAACTAAAACTTAACTTCTAACATTTTATGTAGCAGTTTCATTTCAATGGTGTGCTTATATGGGTGATGCACATTACTTTTTTCTTTTGTTGATCCGGCAAGTTGCCGAAATCAATTCAACCCGAATGAAAGGTTCGCGCTAGCAGTTATGCGAGTGTAGAGGAATAGCGATGAAGAGAGTGGCGGGAGAGTAGAGAAAAGTCTACAGTTTGTTTACCCATTTTATCTTTATTCAGAAAATTTGTCGCTTTCGCTTTGCTTTCCAATTTACATTTATTATCATTGTTTATATTATTTATAATTTTTGCTAAAACTATGGTATTATTTGTTATTTATAATAATTGCTATATACTACTAAATTGTTGCTAACATTAAATTTCCAAAAAGTAATTTGTAGGCAACTTCGGTACGCAGGCTACATGCTAGAGGCTTAAGTACACTTTGCACATTTGATTATGATTTCAATTCATTTCGAAATTTACGATTTGAAATTATTTAAACCAGGAAATTGCGATCATTGAAATAGATTTGCTGCGTTTAATTTAACCAAATGTGCATATAATAATAAAAAGTAATGACTACGTTTATGTGACTAACGAGCTTTCAACAATTTTCATTTTGGTTTTGGTTTGTTGTTAAGAGTTTTTGTTTAAAGCATTTGAAATAGAATTTGAAATGTGTGCCACGCAGAAAGCGGCTGCTCCGAGTGCAGCCACTCACATCATTTATTTGACTTTAGTTTCACTAATTATTAAATAATTCATTTCACTACTGTAAATGTGGAATTTGAATTTAATTTATGATTTTTTGTTATATAACTAAAAACTCAGTGAACGTATGCCAACACTCGCCTAGTTTATGGGAAACTTCGTTTGGATAATGTTCTTGTGCATAATAAAACCATAAGAAAAGAAAAACATACGCTTATGCGTAAGGCTAATGAAGAAATTTGTCAACGAAAATGAAGAGCCTGCTACAGTGAACATATTAGTCGCACGAATATACATATGCATTTTAGTTTATTTAAGCGTTATCACTTTCATGATATTTTATGTTAAATCGTCTTTCGAAACGTTTATTCTGAATTTGAAAGTTTTGTAATGTAAATGCCACTCGAATTGATTGAAGATCGGGGATTGAAACTTTTGTGACAAGGATCGCTTAAATTGGAACTACAAAATGTTTGTGCAGCTCTTTATCTGGAACAATGCGTGAAGTTTGCATGAATTCTTTGAAGAAAAAGAAAAATTTATTTTTAATTTGTTTTAAATATCTCAAACTGACACTCACTTCACTGGCTTGAGTTGTTTGAGATGCGAATTGAAGTTAAAAAAAGTGACATGAAGGTGGCTTCTTTTATTTTTTTCTTAACTATTTGCTAAATGTAGCAGACTAAGACAAAGTATAAGGCAATGGCCAGGTTGCCATAATAGAAGGAAAGTGTTGCATAGTGTATATTCAGCAAAATGATTTTAATGAATTTTCTGAATTTCTTTTTTATATTTTCACAACTTTTGTGTTCTCTTTGGTCTTACTACGATTTATTGCTAATTGATTAATTATTCTTCTTTGAAAATAGTGTCTCGTTTTTTATTTATGTTTTGTTTTCAGTTGGTCCTTTGGTTTGGAACTTAGGTAAAGGCACGATGGATGTGGTGTGTTGCAACTGGCTTACAAGTAGGGCTTTTAGTAGGGCTTGCCAGCGTCCTTGGATCGTTTGAGTTGCACTTTCAAACGCTTTGTGCCAATCTGGAAGCCGTGCATCGCTTGTATGGCCGCATTCGCTGAATGTGGATTGTCATAGGAGACGAAGCCGAAGCATTTCGATAGGTTTGTCTGCTTGTCGATGAACACTTTGGCCGAGAGCACATTGCCGAAGGGTAGGAAAGTAGATGCGAGATCGGTGTCGGTAAACTCCTGAGGTAGATGGTAGATAAAAAGGTTGCTGCCTTCGGGGCCTAATTCGCGCGACGGCAAAACATAACATCAACATGAAAACAAAAGAGACATAGTTCAGTGTATGACATGGATCAATACTTTTGTGTGCATATCGCAGAAATTACCTTCGATTTGTTTGCCAGCGACGCCCGCGGCAGCCGCTTGCAGTGCACTGGCACTAAGCGGCGTAGCAGCAGCCGCAGCTGCGTAGGCGCCATTGCTCAGGGGGTTCAGGGTTGGTGTGTAGTGTGTGGAAAGTCCATCTGCTGGGTGCCCTGCATGAAAAAACAATTTGAAATGGAATCCGAAGAAAGCAAGAAAAAGAATACATAAATGAGTAAAGTCATTTGTCGTATTAACAAAATCATTGCGTGGCTCTGAGTCCACTCCTGTGTGCATATTTTCAAACCTAATGAAATTTTTAAAATTGATTTGTATTTGTATCTTTTTTCATCTCAAAACCGAATTACATACTACGCAAATAGACAAAGTATAACAACTGCGATAAAAATGAATTCAAAATTAAAAAATTTGTATTCGTGTATATCGCATGCATGTTTTGTTCTTATTGTTTTCGGCATCCTTTGTTGTGTAATTTGGTTTCATTTTTGTGCTCTTTGCATTTTAGGTTGGCTTTTCCTTTTCTGTTTTGACCGCTTGTTGTAGCAATATTAAATTTTATGAGTTTTGTTTGCTCTATAAAAAAATTGTTTTGCTGTTGGCTTTTATTTATTATTTTTTAATTGGGTTGAGAGTATTTTTCTTTTTTTTAAATTTATTTACGTTACATTTTTTGCAAAGTTTATTGGTGCATTATTATACAATTTTTTTTGTATCATTTCTCATTTTTATTTTTACGCTTTTAGTGTTAATATTTTTGCATTTACTTACGCTTTTTCTTTTTTGGTTTCACGTAATGATGCAATCAAATTGTAATATTTCACGTATTTTTGTACTGCTAATAATAAAATATTTTATGCTAAGATTAGGTTTATTTTTAATGCACTGCAGAATAATTCGGACATATTTTTTAAAATTCTTTTAAAAGTGATCAATTGAAATTCGGCAACAAAAATCAAATTCTAAACAAGGTACTAAATATTCCTAAAATTTCGGTGAAAAGTATGCAGTAGAAATTTTAATGGTTGCCTTTGTGAGTTGCATAAGAGTACAGGATATCAATAATTTTAAAGAAAGTATGGGAAGAAAATGATAATACAACATTAAGATTTAGATTTTTTCAAGACTTAGAATTTGGCTGAAGAATATATGGCAGTACACATCTTTTAGGTATATTTCAAAGCTTTCTGGATCAATATTCCTATAGATCGAATAAATTATGTTATTTAAATAAGTAATCTTATATTGACAACTGAAAAAAATTACCAAACTGATAAACCAAACTGAATTAAACGTTAATCGAAATCACTTCTTACAATTTCAGTAGAAGATTATCGTATAAAGGTTATGAGATTTTATTGGCTTTTTCATTGATTCACAGCCAGCCGATTGTCAGAAATTATTTGTTTATTTTTTAGGCAATCTTTATAATTTGCTTTATTTTCAATATTTTATTTTATTTACCATGTTTTATTTGATATATTTTTTTGTTTCTATTTTGTATTTTTTTTTTTTTGCATTCATTGATATTGCTTGACATTAAATTGACGTTTTATTTTCTTTTTTTATTATCTGTAGGTAAAACATATTTGAACGCCTTTTATTGTCCCTTCGACAATGAAAGCTGTTTGAAGTTTGATCATGTACAGATGTTTTTTATTTTCTTGTTTTTAAGCACAACAAAAGCTTTTGCGGATTTTACAAATATGTCGGATAAGGGTGGGACCCAGGAAATTAATTAAATATTCAATAGTTTATGTGCGGAGTTTGGTTTGATTTGGTCAGTGGGTAGATATCGGGGTAACTGATGTTTTCGATTGGCTCTGAATTGGACTTTTGTGTAGAACGATTTAGACACGCAAACAGTGCAGAGCAAAGGGATTCTAAATTAGTTAGCAAAATGCATGCGAATATGAGTGCGCCCAAAGGTATGCAAGGTTAAATACAAAACATTGAATAACCCTAATCAAAAAATACATAAATATTTTGTATTTGTAGCGTTAGTTTAATTGTCTTTTGTTTTTGGCATTTGTTTACGCTCAGCGCATACTTACAAAGCGTTGCGCCGCCCACCGTCAAAGAGGGAGCACCAAGCGCTGTGGCGGATTGATGTGCTGCCAACAGCTGCGCCATACTCATGGCGACTGGTGTTGCTGGTTGTGCGCCGCCAGCCGCGGCTCCGTGGTGGGTGTGCTGCTGATGCTGCTGCTGCGCTGCTTGTTGGCCTGCATGTTGGGCGTGGCTGTGAATAGAATGATGCATATGCAGATGGGCGAGTGCGGACGGCGGTTGATGTTGTTGGTGGTGCAGGAGTTGCTGTTGTTGTTGGTGCTGCTGCTGATGATGACGCTGGTGGTGTGCGTGAAGTGGCGTTGTCGGTACTATAGCGTTGAGGGTGGCCAGCGTTACCAGATTCTGCATAGACATGGTTGCGCCGGCTGCATTGAGTAGTCCAGCGCTAGGAGCATTCCCGGCGGCGGCGGCGCTAGTGGCGCCTGTGGATGTGGTGCCAAGGTGTGCGGTGGCAGCCGAAAGAGATGCGTTTGTTGTGGCGGCACTGTGATCCGGTGGGAAATTTAGTCCTGATATTTCCAGTTTTTGGTTTTGTGTATTTTTTTTTGAAATTTTTTTTTTATGTTTTTCAAAAATTTTTGTTTTATGGTTTTTAAGGTTTGATTTGTTTTGTACATGATCACAGAGTCAATCATAGACATACCAAAAAATGTTCAACGAATATATATATATAAAAAAAAAAAACATAGAAGAAAACACACACCCAATTGGATTATTTACATTTACAAAAAATTATTATTGGTTGATTAAATTTTTGTTGTTGTTTAAAATAGTAAAAAATAGGTACAAACAAATAATAAAATAAAATACAAAATTAAATTAAATGCATATGAAATTGAAATTGTAATCAAACATGAATCCAAGATAAATTACTTTTGAATGCAGTTAGATAAACGGAATTGGTTGCAGTTTTTGTTGTTTACTAATTTGCTTAGCATACTTTGCAGCGCAGCGTTATCAAGCATAAGCCTTCATATTATTTTTGTATTAATTAAACAATATTATTTTTATTATTGCAATAATTAATTGCTGCACACTTGTCTACACAAAAAACACTGCCTAACATGGAACGTCCACATGAATTAATGTACTCGGCATGCATTCGACAGCTTCTACTGACAAGACAAATAAATATTCATTTCGCTGTGTTTTATAAACCAAACATTCCACGCATTTTCAACACTAAAAACACACAGCACACAACATTGAGGACAAGGTGTAAATTTAATTTTTGCTTGCATTGCATTCAATTTTCATTAGCTTTCTTCGCGGCGTTTGACCTGTGTTTCGTTTGCTTCGTTTTGCTTGTGTGACAACGAGAAGGCTTCCGTAAGCTCTTTCATTAAAGTACTTTTTGCCCGTGCATATGCAAAATCTTTTTAGAATAACCAAGGCGGAGCGGCACCTTTGGCCCGCATAAAGCTGTTTAAACAAAATATGCGAGCCGCACTCAGAAGGTAAGCAGCAACTCTAGGCGGAGTTGTTGAAAATAGGCGGTTTTTGTGATATTTTTGTATTCATAACAACTTAGGCGTATACAAAAAAAAAAAAAAAAAAAAAAAAAAAGGAAAAGAAAAGGTAGATAACACACACACAGTTTTTTCTTCTCTTATATTGGACACCCACCTAAATTTTAGTGTCGCATAATGCAAAGTTGATTTTGCCGTCGGAGCGCTGACGTTTGCCGTCCTCTTGTTAAAAAAATAGTTACTAAATTTGGTAGCATTGCCCAGCGACGATAAATCGTAGACGAGCAAATTGGTTAAATTAAAATTGTTTCTTTCTTTGTCAAGTCTCCGCTGGAAGGACTCGTGAGCGAAGTGAAAAGCAGGCAATAAAAAAGGAAATGACCAAGCAAAGCACTTAACAGTTTTATTTCGTTTAATCGCTCATACGCCATGATGAAGCAACAACTACGACTATAACAGCAGCGACAACAGCGTCAACAACAACAACAACACTAACTGCAGCATTTACATTTAAAACTCCATTAGTTATTCAAGTGGCATACGTCTAAGATGTATTTGTGCAGGTTTTTGTGCCGCAGAGCTTTACGGTTTTCGTTTTTCTTTGTGTCTTTCGGCTGTATTCTGTTTTTTTAGTTCTGTTTCTGTCTCTGTGTATTTCAACTAAGCTGTGCACCTCACGCTTTGTTGTTTGTCTAGCGCGTCAAATGGACGTGGGCAAAATGTTTCGCTGTAGTGATTTTTTGACCCTTTCTGTGACGTCGCCATCATCGCCAGCTACGCCAGCAACGCCAGCAACTTGAAACGTTTGCCATGTCTTTAACTCTTGTGCGCTGTCTGCTGTCTGATGCCCATTGGTCTGTGCCGGCTTGCTTGCTGGCTTGGTGTTGCAGTACGGTGACTTGATTTGTTATGCGAAAAATGTTCACATTTTGCGTTGACAAGCAAATGGTTGCCAGCCAGCGGGCGAGCGAGTACTTGGGTTGTGAGGGTTCCACAATCTAAGGTCTCTTTGGCACACGATATGCGAGGTGCACATGGCATATAGTAAAGAGACGCGCAGCCAGCTCAGCAGACAGCATAATGAAGGCGTTGCTGGAATTTTGCTACGTGCGCAATATGTCGTTTTAACACGTTTGTGACTATTCATCATCATGAGCAGCGAAGACGGCTCGCATGGCTTTGCAATGTTGCATTTGCTATTTGCTCTCGTTTTGCAGCACGCTTGATGATGATGAGAGCTTAAAATGTTTATTGGTTGGTTGTATAGTAAAATAGGATTTACTTTTATAAAGATAAACTCACAGTGTCCGGTGAAATCATGTGAGGATGGTTTTAGAATAAATAGTTACTGGAAAACATTCAAAACAGACCGACCAAAGCCAATCTTAATATATTATTTTATATAAAATGAATTTCCTATATGTTTGCGATTGCATTAACAGTGGCCCAAAGAGAGAAAGGTATTGAATTTGTTTGGATATCGGGTTAAACCATAAACTAGTTGAGTCAATATACATTATGAACTGTGTTTTTTTATTGCAGTTGGTTTGTGGCCCCTTACATGCTCCGCTGCGAAAATAATTCGTTTTGGCTGCACTTGTTTTTGCCGTTTTGCATTTCCTTCGACCATTTGCAATTTTGTTTTATTCATGTGAGCGCCTCTTGTTTTCGTATTTCGTTCACGTTCGCATTTCCGTCTGCGTTTCATTTTGTTTTCGGATTCATGCAAATCCCGTTGTTTAAATTAAAATTAATTATTGTAAGTTTCTTTGGGCAAATGACTTTTACTGAGGACTGTGTACTACGTTGGATGGTGTTGCCTTAGGTTAAATAATAAATGAATTCAGCGCAGCTCGTTGTCACACTTAAACACAGCTCAAACCGCTGATGATTCGCGGCGCATTCCCAAAAAAGTTGGCCAATGTTCGGTGAAACAGATTCAAGCCCACAAATAAACACAAAGAGTATTCAATCTAAGATGCACTCAACTTAAATACGACTCGAAAACAAGAAAAAAGAACGCACAAAAAACAGAAAAATCAACACGAAATTATAAAATTAAATTTAAACAAGATATAATTGCATTAACAAAGGAAGAATATCACAATAAAAATGGAATAAGAAAAGGACTTTGAGTGCGTTTAAAAACATTTCATCGTTTTTGACATGAAGTCGGGGCACTATGAATTGACGATTGGCTTTTTTGAAATATATACGATATGCTAGCGAAATGAGGTCGAAGTCGGGAGAAGTGAGAGGGCATCTTAGTCTACGTACTTACCTTGCAAATAATGGGCCGGATGCAGCCCATAGGCCTGTAATTGTTGGAATAATTGCAGCTGCGCCGCAGATGCCGCGTTCAAGGAAGTAGCATCAACAGTCGGTGCTGTTAGGTACGGCGATGTTTGCTGTTGGCCACTCGGATTGGCAGCAGCTGCTGCTAGAAGAGACGACGACATCGAAGTCAATGCAGCTGCGGTTGTAGGAACAAGTGCAGATGTGGGCGCAGCCGTACTGGCGGCAGTCGGAGCTGGCGACGGACCGCCGGAGACTGCCGCGAGCGCTGCAGCCATTGAGGCCGTAGAGTTCGGGCGCTGGGCAGGTGTGGCTATCAGAGATGTGGCATGGCTTAGGCCATTCGCTGCGGGTGCGGGGCCGCTGGCCGTGGGTGTGGCCATTGGGCTCATGCCGCAGAATGCTTGCAGTTGTTGCATTTTCTTTTGGTCTTTCTCCTTTTGTGTATCGGCGAACTTCACGACAAGCGGCGCTGAGCAGCCTTCCATAGTTTGACTTTGGTGCAGTGCCTATGACGAGAGAGAGGAGTGTTTAGGTGAAACTTGTGTCGCAAATAAATTATTATAAGTAATTTAAACTTTCGAGACAGGCGCATTTTATGTGTGAGCGGCGCCTACATCTGCGCGAAACACGAGTGCACCGAAAAGAAGAAAAACTAAACTGCAGTCGAAAATTTAGCTAATTACTTTGCTGGCCCACAAGAAAACAAAACAGCGCAAAAGCGAGCGAACACATAAACAAACGAAGAATCCAACGGACGCAAGAGCCTCCAGGAGTCGCACCACAGCCGCAAGAATTATCGTCAATGTAATTAAAGACCACTTCTGGCAGCACAAAGCAGCTGCAGCAGCAGTATTGCTCATCATATTTAAACTGCCAGCCAGCCAGGCAACTAGGCGAGCAGGCTGCCAGCCATGCAGCTAGGAGAGCGGCGGCCAGCCAGTCAGGCAGCAACCAGCGAAGTAGCCACAATTTAGCGGAAACGGCAGAAAACCACTCGACTACTGCTCTCCTGCCTCGGTCGGAAAATGACTAAAGTGCCAAACTGCAACCTGGTGCCTGGTGGCTGGTGCCTGGTGCCTGCACGTCTAATTCCTACTAAGTCCGCCTGTGCCATGAGGTCTCTGCTGCAGCCTGCATTGCTTAATCTTTTTTTCCCGTGTTCTACTCCTTTTTCGCGCCATCAGTTGTCGACGTTGCAGGCCCCTCTTCTGCGTTTCCTTTTTTCTACATGCCAAGGTGTAAATGAAGTCTGCTAAGTAGTTGTGCGCATCATAACTGGGCAAATATTGTGTTAGTGTTGGATCTATAAAAGCGGCTTTTCAGTTGCTCGGCGCTCGTTGCTCATTGCCCGTGGCTGGTTGCTGGTTGCTGGTTGCTGGCTGCTGTCTGCTGGCAGTTTGTGGAGTATGCAAACACTCTGCTGCCGAGTAGCTATTATTGACATTAGTAGTGCTTTTAGTTGTAGTTTTAATGGGTACACTGAGTGGCTAGTGCGTGTATAACTGCGCATTAAAATGAGTTGTTTGGCACAAGTTGTGGATCCCAAAGTGGAAAAGAATTTTGTATTTGTGGCCTGCATCGGAATAATAGGTTTCCTCTTGTTTCGAAACCATTTTTCCAATTAGGATTATTAATTGCACTAAAATTATATAAATAGTCCTGAAGTCAAATTGGCATTGATTTTCTTAAGAAATTCCAAGTACAAAACATAAATGCTTAAATTACACGTGGCCCCTGCAACCCCTTACGAAATCATTTGGCATTGAGACTTTAATTTGAGTGAACTTAGAATAATTTTTTGTTTGATTTATTTATAAGCTATTAATTTGAGGTTTTTGTGGAAAACATGGTTGACCCTTTAAACTTTAAAATAAAACCATACGATTTTACCTTAAATACTTTAGTAAATATTGTTTTTTGCGTGAAAATTTATTTTTATTCTCTTTGTTATTGTCCGAAGCGCGCCTGGAAACTGTCAGAATGATTAATTGCAGTGGCCGCAAGAGTCGCGCGTATAAATACAACTCAACATGCACCCCGCCAACAGCGACACCGACTCCGATAACAACTACAACAACGACAACGACAATGACAGTGGCAAAAACAACAATATAAACTACAATAACAGCAACGACAATGACAACGACAACGACAACGGCAACAACTGTAAATAAAAGCTAGTCTCGCTTGCACCGGAAGAAGTCAGCAGCCACTAATGCAAGTTTTGCACAGGAAACAAGCAAAATTACAAACTTCCGACAAAAACACACGCATGCAGACGAATCCCAGCCAAAGCGAAGAGAAGAGTAGTGAAGTGAAGAGAAGAGAAGGGAAGAAGAGTCCCAGGGCAAGAGACTAATGCATGCATAGGCCAAAGCACAACACAAAAGCGACTGCACACACTCCCACACGCACACATACACACACACACACACTCCATGCACATAATTTGTCGCTTTTGTAAGATGCATGGCGTTTTGGTCGACTACGTGCAGCCTCCTTCGCACTTGCAATCGCATTCGCATTCGTATGTTGTCTCGTTCACTCGTTCACTCATTCATTCAGTCTTCCTAAATAACTGAGTTTAGTAAGTGGAAATTTAATGCATTTTCAGGCAAATTACAGCATGCTAAGCACGCACGACGCACAAACGTTGCCGTTGAGTCAGTCAGTCGTTTGGCGCCGCAAGTCATGCAATGATTTGACTTCTACTCGCATACAGCGAACGCCTTTAAGTAGACTTTATAAATACAAATGCACACACACTCTCTTTAACATACACACAAACCCAAACACATACACACACATACACATGCAATGTACATGCATGCGCCGAAACCCAAAGGGAAACGCAGAAAACGAAGCGCTTTTCGTGGCGTACTCATCCACTCCCCGTATGAATGCATCCTGGTTGAAAAACGCATTTAATATTAATGTCCTGTGTTTATACGGTGCAATTTATTTTCTTGTGGCGCGCAACGCGCTGCGGTTCGCATCTTTGGCTTTTAGACTTATTGGTCGGGCGTATGGCTTTTCATTTTGTGATCGCGTTGTGTCCTGCGTCTTTTGTTTGCGTTCGTGGTCGTGTTCATGCTCGTGTTTCGAGAGGAAACGCAGATAAAAATATTTCAACACATATTCTTTTGCTTTTATTTACGTTTCATATGCCATACGAAAATGATGTGCGGGCTCGCTAATTTGTCAAGTGAAGCGTCGCTGTGAGGCAACAAGATGTTTCATGTCCTGTCCTTTGCATGCATTGCATTCGCTTCGTTGCTGGCTGGCTGGCTGGCTTCCTTTCCAACGCCATCTCAGTGGATGAGAGTATGAGTGAGTGTGAGTGTATGTGTTTGTGTAAGTGTGTGAGTGAGTGAGTTTTATTTAAACGCTTGTTGGCATGTTCAACAGTAAACGTTTTATACTGCCACGGGTCATTTACCTCATTTTTCATTGCTGCATGCTTTTTGTGGTTATGCTTTAGAATTTTTCCTTTTTATGAGAAAGAAAGGAAATGTTTCAAGACGTAACGAAGCGGCGTGCAAAGTGGATTTTTGCATTCCGCCAGTGCACGGAAATATGCATAGAAAGCCTTTCTTTTGGGATGCAGGCGTCGCACACTCGCAAGCGTTGCCCGGCTTCTCTCCTACAAACCAGCCAACGACAATTGCTGTGCACGGCGGTTATGTTGGCTTTCAGAACTCATTCTGATAGTGCAGCCGGAGTGATTTTGCTTAAAGGATATCTGAAATCTCCAATACTTTTCTTAAATTTTACCTGGAATGGTATGATATAACAACTAAGCATAATATTATAAATTGGGCATTTCCTGTTTTTGCAACGCTTTCTATTATTCTCTCTTACAACAAATTTTATAAATATTTTCTACAAACTTTTCGCATACTTTTCGCGTAATAAAAAATGTCCACTCTGCTACGACTCTTCAACATATGCTGCGCAAATCTATATACAGTAGAAACTCGAAACTTCGACTCATTTCGCTTTTTGAGCTATTCTAATTAGAAAACTCAAATTTCGAATTATTTTTATACTCTGTACCAAAAAATGGTAAAGGGTATATTAAAGTTGTGCAAATGTATGTAACGGTCAGAAGAAGGCGTGGCAGACCCCATAAAGTATCTATATTCTTTATTGGCATCAAAAGGCGAGTCGATCTAGCCATGTCCGTCTGTCTGTCTGTCTGTCTTTCTTTCTGTATGAACGTACGGATCTCGGAAACGGTAACACTTACAATCACCCAATTTGGCATGTAGGCTCTCCCAAATCGTAGACAAGTTTATTTTTTTTTCGATATTACACCTATAACATATAGCTGCAATAGGAACGATCTGGTGAAAACCCAGATTTTGTAACAAAAACCCTTTGGTTTTTCAAGGTATCTTTACCAAATTTTGGGTTTAATAATTTTAGCAAACGTCCAATTATAGATCTCAATATTATATATATCGGTTTACAGTAGCATATAGTTGTCATCGGCCGAAAATCAACATTTACTGAGAAAAACTTTTTTGTTTGTTAAGATATCGTTACCAAGTTTTGGATTTAATGATTTTAAGTAATATCTAATTATATTCCCGAATATGATAAATATCGGTTAACTATAACATATAGCTGCCATATGAACAATCGGCCGAAAAATGGCTTTTACATTAAATAATGAATACAAAATATTAAAACATCAAAAAAAAATATTCAGTTTTGGATTGGGTACAGGGTTTTCTAAAGTCGGTTACGCCCGACTATAGCCCTGTCTTACTAGTTATTCAAGCGAATATTGAACAAAGAATATATTAAATAGAGTTCAAAACGTATTGATGATTTCGGATTATTGGTAAATTTTCTTTTTTTTAATTAAAATCCTAAAATTCAATTTCTATATACAGTCTCATAAACAGTCTTGAAAATTATATTTAAATTATGACTTTTTTAGTAAAAATTTCGCTGCTTTTAAACTCTAGGTTAAAGGACCTATATTAAATACACTTATTTATGAGTTACAAACAAAATATACAAACCTATTTGAAAATAAGAACTACAGCAGGGCAAATACTGTAATTGTGCATACGCCGCGTGTTCTAGTTAATAACGTTTTTACACTCACCTTAATCGCGCCAATGGCATTCTGTTTTGTTGCAAATGTTACAAACGCACAACCCTTGCTCTGGCCGTTTTGATCCCTCAGCACGGTGCACTCCTCAATTGTGCCATGGCCCGTAAATAGTTGCCTCACATCGGCTTCATTGTATTTTTTATTCAACATGCCAACGAAAAGTTTACGTTCTGTAAATAAAATTAAAAGGAATGTTAAGAAAAACATTAATAAAAGCAGGAAAATAAAAAAAAAAATAATGAAGCAACAAAAATCGAAAGAAAAAAACACTAGCGTGCCATTAAGAGAAAATTGCTCACAAGACCAGCAACACAATTTGTTGCAGTTGTAATAATGAATGCGTAAAAACAGTTTACGACGTGGCAGGCGGGAGTGGAGGAAAACAGCCGCTAACGCCAACCCAAGCCGCCCTTGCAGCAATGGTGGCATTATTGAAATGAGCAGCGGATATTCTCTCGTGTGGCTCGCCTGTCTGAAGATTGGTTCGTTGTGCTTCCACATGGCATGGCACATCGCTCGATTGTTTACAGCGAAATGAGAAATAATAAAACTTTAACAGAAAGTTTGTTTAACAAATCCAGGTGCAATGTTGTTGTCATTAATGTTATGTTGTCGGTGGTGCTCCTGACAGCGGACTTGATCGTGTGATCAGAGACAACAATATTACACGCAAATGATGCGTTGTGGTAGGAATTTTTTTATTTAATATAGCTGTTGTTGTTTGAAGATTTGTATTTAGCAAGGACAATATGTGGGAAAACAGATCCATATTACAATTGCTAAAAGCACTTGTGCACTGCGCAAAGTGTGTACATGCGCAATGCGCTTAGTTGTTGCGCCGATGTGCGTTTCTAACTGCGATGGTGCGATGCAAGGTTTTCTTTGTTTGAAATCTTTAAATGTGTCTGAAATTTGAAGCGAATAGTAAAAGACCAAAATTAATCTTCCACCAACTATTCATACTTTGTGTAGTCAGCCTGCAATTTCCTTATTGAAGTGTTTTAGCACTCCTCTACAAGTCAAACGAACTGGTGTTTCGATTCAACTGCAGTTCAGTTGATTGCCTGCTCAACATTTCTTCCAAATGAACTGAATAATTGGACCATATTTTAATAAATGTATTTTGCACACAATTATTTTCACAAATAATGCATGATTAGTGCAAAATATTCTAATTGGCTTTAACTTTTTTCACGCACACATCCAAAGCTTAAAGAAGCAGCGTTGAGAATTTATATGCCCGTAGCAATAAAGAAGCAGAGCTAATATTTCACAAAAAGCAAGAAAAATAAAATAGCTAGGCAATTGAAACTTCTAAAATCATGACAAATTCGCTTATTTGTGTGTGTAAACACATTACTGATGGTGTTGATGTCCAAATGCATACACAAATTGAATACGACGGCCTTTTTACACCAGGCACACATGAAAAGCAGAATGAAATTCATATGACAATAAAGAAGCAGCAGCAACACAAAGCAAAAAATATATTTGGTAGACATAGAAATAGTCAAAACTTCAAAATCATGACAAACTCTTTTCTGTACGCACACACAAACTCATGTATTTCAGACGGTACCGTCGACCAGCGCCTTTTCATACCAGGCACTCATAAAATGTAGCAAGCTATGGGATGGTCTGCAGTAAGAAATTTGCACACTCGTCCACTTCAACATCAACTACATTCTTGAAATGCGAACAAAATGGCAGTTGCCACCAAAAAAACTTATATGAGCTAGGCCTATCAAATCAAACGAAAATCCAAAGTCAGAGTAGCAAAGCACTACGGCACACTTAACAGAAATTCGGGGAATAATAAAGGCTCCCGCATACAAGAATTTCAAATTGTATGAGATGCGGCCTCTATATGATTAACAGTCTCTGTGGCTTAACAGACGTTCCGCTGTCGATACTTAGACATAAAACTAAGTCAACCACACAATGGGCAAGAATTGCCATTGTGATAAAGAAATACGTAAAAATCCGTAAATTTAACAAAATTTATGTGTGGCAAAATGCTGTTTCCATCTGGAAGACATTAACAATGTCAAAATAAAAACAACA
Organism: Stegana nigrithorax; assembly: GCA_037044495.1. Classification (NCBI taxonomy): domain Eukaryota; kingdom Metazoa; phylum Arthropoda; class Insecta; order Diptera; family Drosophilidae; genus Stegana; species Stegana nigrithorax. Next base: position 150,273 of record JBAMBQ010005496.1, on the reverse strand, counting down.
AAAGCATATAATATTTTGCATTAATTTTGCAACAGCATCTCAAGAAACAAAAAAGATTTCCTTAGTAAAATTCATTTTTCAGCCGACCGTTCCCATGGTAGCTATATGTTATATTAAACCGCTATTTATCATATTTAGGTATATGATTTACATATTACCTAAAATTATTTAATCCAAAATTTGGTAATGATATTTTAATAAACAAAAAAGTTTTTCTCAGTAAATGTGGCTTTTCGACCGATCGTTTCTATGGCGGCCATATGATATAGTACACCGATATATACAATACTGAGATATATATATATGTTTTCTTCTTTTTTATTTACAATCTGTCTTTACAATAAGTAAATTAGATAACATTTGAAAACCATTAACATTGCAGGAACAGCTAGACTCCATTGGGACTAGATGTTATATACGAACTAATGGTTTCTATAATACATTTGTACAAGGATTTGTTATATTAAATTATTGTTGCCTAGAGCTATTTATTATTAAATTCGTTAAATTAAATTATTACTAGCTTAGGTCTATTGATTATTAAATTTATTTGATTTTAGAATCTGTGTGGCAGGTATATTGAGTTATATGATCGGATGTTACCTAGAACTAATAAATCCAAAATTCGGTAACGGTATCTTGGAAAAAAGGACTTTTGTGAGTAAATGTAGTTTTTCAGTCGATCGTTCCTATGGCAGCTATATGTTATAGGTTAATTATCGAAAAAAAAAAAAAAAAACAAAATAAACTCGTTATGCTTATGGATTAAGAGAGTCTTCGTGCTAAATTTGGTGGTTATAGGTCTAACCGTTTCATACGGGCAGACAGACTTTCAATGCTGATCAAGAATATGTATACTTTGTGAGGTTTGACGCGCCTGTCACATACATTTGCACAACTTTAATATACCCTTTACCACTTTTTGATACAGGGTGTAGAAAATAGCGTGTGCCTACACACTCTGTAGAATTTATACTTCTTATTTATTTAGTTTATTTGTTTACTTAATTTGCCTTTAATTTAAAATTGCCTTTTATATTGGGATTGGGCAACCCTAGTGTTGCAATCTGGCAACTGCCAGCTCTATCGTAAAGTTTGACATTTTTGAGGTTATACGTACTCAGAACGTTTTGACAAACGAGCGCTGTTTTGTTGTTGTTTACAGTAACTTAAAAGATTCATCTCGCCCAAAAAATGGAATTAAATCGTGAAAATTTTCGTGCGATTATTTTTTACAACTTTCGACGTGGATTAACTTAACAACAGTTAATCGATGAACTTAATTCAATTTTTGGCGATGAAGCTCCATCAAGGACCAGTGTTTATCGATGGTATGGTGAATTCAACCGAGGTCGCAGTTCACTCCAAGACGAATTTCGTGAAAGTCAACTGATATTGCAAGATCGTCATGTGACCTATCGTGAGATTGAGACAACCTTAGGCATTAGTGGGACCAGCATACATTCAATATCGCATGAACATTTGACCGTCAAAAAAATTTGTTCGCGTTGGATCCCACATAATTTGTCAATCGCTCAAAAAAAGGCTCGTGTCGATTGGTCGAAAGAAATGCTCCAAAAATACGATCGCGGTGCTTCGAAACACGTCTATGACATCGTGTCAGGTGATGAATCGTGGATTTACGCGTATGAGCCCGAAAGTAAACAGCAGTCGACTGTATGGGTGTTTCAAAATGAGCCAAATCCAACAAAAGTTGCTCGCGCACGAAGCACTTCCAAGCAAACGGTCGCCTGTTTTTTCGGAGAAATTGGACATGTCGGAACCGTACCACTAGAACAACGCAGAACAGTCAATTCTGAGTGGTACACAACCATTTGTTTGCCAGTTGTCTTCCAAGAAATCAGGAAAACCAACCGCTAAAGACGGATCACTCTTCACCACGACAATGCGAGCTCTCACACATCGGCTCAAACAACTGCATTTTTGAGCACTCAAAACATCGATTTGATGAGTCATCCGCCGTATAGTCCTGACTTGGCACCGAATGACTTCTTTTTATTCCCGTACGTAATAAATAAAATGAGAGGTCAACATTTTTCGACACCTGAAGAAGTGGTAGATGCGTTCAGAATGCATGTTTTGGAGATACCTCAATCAGAGTGGCAAAAGTGCTTCGACCATTGGTTCAAACGCATGCAAAAGTGTATAGATCTTAATGGGGAATATTTTGAAAAACAATAAAGCTATTTTCGATGATTAATATTTATTATTGTTCTCTAATCCCGAAATATAAAAGGCAACCCTCGTAGTCCTGATAAGACTGATAGCAAATAAAAAGAAGCAAAAAAAAAAAAAAACGTATATAAATCATTCTTTGTAAATGATGGTAATACTGATATTGTCTTATTTTACATCTTTAAGGTTGGTAACATTGAAATTGATCAACACAAAAGAATACTACTAATAACAGAGAATATATATACTAAGTCGGCGCATCTCATACAAACGGCATGCCAAATTAAAATTACAAATTCAGGCGGCGGCGGGCAGCGTGTGTTGGAAGGCAAACTGCTATAATTCTCCATAATTCACTGTGGCCAGAGAATATATGAATATATTTTCTGCTCTTTATGTTTGTGTTTCTTTCCTTTTCTATGCGTGTGCTGCTCGCACTCATGCTTTGATGACAATTGCTTGTCTTTATTTTATTTTCTGTTTTTATTTTTTTGTGTATGCCCTTTTGATGATATTTTAAATGATTTTGTTTCCTTTCTGCTTATTCATATGCTGCTGGCACTAATGCCTAGTGTGAAATTTGTATATTTTTGGGTAGAGTTTTGATATTTGATAAGTAATGAATTAATGGTTAAATATCAAAGACATATTTTATGCGAATTTTTGCATTATTTAATATGTAATTAATTTCTAACAATTGCGCATGTTTCTATTATTGCACTGTATTTTTTTATTATAAATTAATAATTATTATTCAATTATAAATTAATGCAAATTATGTAAAAATTGTTACATTTCCATATTTATCCATTCACATTGCTCAATTTATAAAATGCAGACACCTTTCAAAGATCGAAATAAACAGTCCACCAAATATTCATATTTGGCGTAGCCGGCTTAAATTGTCTTCATTTAATATTTTGCGCACTCCACTACAATCTGAATGAAATAATGTTTCGATTGATTGCAGGCATATTTTTGTTCCGAATGCATCATATTTAAATAAATATATTTTGCAGACACTTATTTTCACAAATAATGCATGATTACAAGGAAACAAGGAAACAAAGGAATACTAGTCATTTCACTCTTTCTCATTGAAAATAATCAACACCTCTATTTGCGTCCGTCGCAATTTCTTTATCTTTGACTTTAAGCTTTTTCTAATCTCAGACGCCCCATAAGAAGTATAACTTCAAAAAAAAAAAATAAATAAATAAAGTGCATACGTGCGTTAATGAAAAGTATTGCGATTTGGTTAGTTAGTGTTTTTTTTTGATTGTAAATGGGGTGAAATTGAAAATAAGTGAAATTTAAATGTGAAGTGAAAATGTTAAAATAAATTCAAAGCAGCAGCGTTAGCGATCAATGGTATTAATGCTAGTTTTTCTTATTACCTTTTCTGGTGACATTTTAAGAGAGTGCGCATCCTGCAGTGCAGGTGAATACCAAAATGGTTTAGTTTACTTAAAAAAATAATATTATAATTTAAAATCGAAGCAGTGTTGGCAGAATTGTGAGACAGAATTTGTGTCTTTCTCTAAAAAATCAGAAAAGACTGACTCAAATTTGTTCCCATCAGTAAGACATAACCAACGTCAAAAGTGCCCCATAAGAGCATGAAGAGCTGACAGAAGTCAAATACATAAGTTCTTACTTAAAAGCCAAATTTCTGCATGTCAATGCACATAAGCTTCAATGTGTGAAAATAATTTTCATGTACGCGTTCTCCTCTACAAAATTAGCTTGCAACAAAATTTAATAAGATAACTTTCATGGCACTTGTAGCCAAATAATAAAAAACTACACATGCATCTGTGGAGGAAGAGCTTTAGGGTGTTCAAGGTAAATGAAGTAAAAAGCAAATCCACAAAGAAAGAACGAACGTTTTTCGTTTCAATTTTCACACATTTCATGCAGGACTCGACTTGAAGTTCATAACTCAAGTGTGAACTGTCATATATACACGTATACATGTGTGCGCGAATACATGCTTGCATACATCTGTACACATCTGTACATCGTAAGACAGTCAGAAGTTGGAGACATGAAATCTACACGCGTGTGTGGCCTGGTATAAAAAGTCAACTGCAGAAAATTACATGAAGACAAGTTGAAACTTTTGTATGAATTTCATTTACGCTTAAATGAGACATAAGCGACATAAGAGTGTGAGCAAACGACCCCAGGACCCAACGACACAACGACCCAACGACCGCCCCATCGACCGACGGACGTAACTGGAGGAGGCTATTGGCGGCAGAGTGGGCATGCATGCGTGAGTTAGTGAGCGAGGCCGCGGCACCGTGCTCAGCGGTGGCAGCAGCAAGTTGCAATTGTAACACCAATTACCACAAATTGACGTGAAATTGTGATTTCGTTCGCCGACGACAGCGCCAAGCTGCCAGCGGCTGGGCGCAGGGAGTCTGGAGAAGTCAGATGTGGCGAAAACTTCCATTGCCATTCCAGCTGTGGTAATTTCGCGTACGAAAACCGGCAAGTGCATTATTTCCGCTTCCTTTTCGTATTTTGCGGCTCGTTGAAACTTTGGTAATGCAATTTGTGTCTTCACTTTGTTTCTTTTTTCCTTTGCATTTTTTGTTGCTTAAGTTTTTCTTTCTTTTTGCTTCGCCGCTTGTCATAATGAAGATTTGTTTGTCGTGCGGCCAGAGTTGGTTTTTCCAACATATTTCAATAAGATGCGCCTCTTGTTAATAAGTTGCATAATTGCAAAGTCATGCGGAATTGCTTTAATTTATGCATTCACTACTTTTTGTTGAATGCTTTGCGCTCTTGTGGTGCAGATGCTTAAAGCTTTAAGCGATAAATCTACTAGATTGTGCCTGTTTGTAGTTCACAAAGTGAAAAACTTTGCGCAGCTCGAGAAAACTTACAATTGCAATTGTATCTTACTTTTATTGCACGGCACGTCGGAACTTGTTAGATCCACACACTCAGGTGTGTGCACAAGCGGCAATCGCAAGAACAATGGCAGCAACAACCCAACTTCCATATGCATACAAATCGAATCAGTGCTCTTGCAGAGGCAAAACACGAAGAACAAAAAATTACTCATACGCACGGCAGTACCTGCACCAGAACTAAGCGAACCAAACAAAACCAAATAAAAAAATATTTCCTCTTTTTTCCGCATTTTGGTAGCTTTGCGTTTAGACTAAGGATATCGGAAAAAGGACTCATAGAAAATAAAAGCAAAAAATGCGACAGCGTATAGCGAACCTGTATGGCTGTGTCTTCAATGATTGGAAACTGCGAGATGCCGCGACACAGAGCCGACTTCACCATCGGTGCGCTACATTGCCTCATCCAACAAGGGCGGCACACTCACACTGTCAGCCGAAAAGTTTTTCAACGTTCACATGGAGTTATGCTTGTACTTCTCTACAATCGTTTCTTGTTACTTTTTGGCCCAATCGTCTCTTTGCCTTTGTTTGTCCTGCTGTTCTATCTCGATCGGTTTTTCGTTTTACAAAATTTATTTGAGGTTAGTTCAGGTGTGACGCAAAATAAAACATTTTATATATTTATTGTGCAGATTTCCTATTCTTAGATGCGCGAACCCTGCGCGCATCCTTACAACTCCTTCGGCAAATGCGAGTGTTGACAGTAAGAAAACTATAACATAAATCGAACAAAATGGAGACGAAGTAAAAAATGCGACAGAGGGAAAGAGGGCTGCAAAACTTATTGTATGGGAAATTGAAAGCTTGTTAAGCATCGCCTTTGTTGCTGTTCTTGGCGCACGTTGGAAAAGTTTTCATGTGCACGTGATTTTCCTTGATAAATTATCGAATTGTAAGTACCTTGAATCAGCTTTGCACAGATTACGGGATTCACATGTGCAGCAGCTTTTTAAATATGCAATTACAGCATTTGCCATAGTGCTGTTAAAAGCGAAACGCGAAAAACTTACAAGAAGTCGTACGTAAATTTGCGGCAGCTGCTGCAACGCAGTGGGTGGTCCTCTGCCTCTATAAATTGAGCCAGAAAGAAACAAATTTATTTAGCCAACAAGAAGTAAACACATTTCAGAGATACTTAACGGATTTCGAAATCACATACAGATGCACAATGGCAGGCCAAGTTGGCGAGCATCTTTTTCCCTCCTTGTACGTTGTAGCTTTTGTCGCATTCAATGATGCAAAATTCTGCAATGATGTATGCTCCCTTGCAAATAATTAAGCAACCCAATCGTATGCATTTGCATATATTCGCACTCGCATAGAGTGTAACAACAACAACAACAAACAATAACTACGGCAGCCGGAATGACAAACGCATAATCGGCATTCAGACGAATGGTAAAAGGGAGCAAGCAGCGGGCAGTAGGAGGGGCTTGCTCGCGCATACACAGATGCATGGCGCTCTCACTCGCTCCCCTGCTGCACAAATGTCAGCATTGGCATCAGCGTCAAAATATGCTTGGCTTGACTCAGCAGCGTGTAAACACGCGTGCGGCTTGTAGGATAACTCATACATGAGCTGCATAAATGCAGAGCGCCTGGCTTAATTTTTGATAAAGCTTTGCATATGCTTACTTACTCAGGACGACGAATGCACATGCATGGCTTTTAAATTAACAAACGTACAACTTTAAGAGTAATTACGCATTGCAAAGTTTCGCCATGTGTATGTATGTGCATGTGTAAGGATATGAAAACATAGGTGAAGTTGCACAAAGTCAAAGCGAAAGATGTCGAAACGGAGGGTATGGTGTGTTGCTTCCTGTGACACACACATGTGATTTCAAGTTGTGTTTCACAAACAAAGCGAATGCGCATCGCTATTGGCCTGGGGTGCTACACCTTCTTGCTTGAATTCAAAATTTACCCTTTGCATTAAGTGCATAATGCTCCAAAAAGATAGTCATTGGCAGCCAATGATGTGCATAGCGAAAGTGGCGTCTTGCGAACTGCAGCAGGAACTACGCCTGGCTGCTGCTAGGAAGCGGATGTGCCTTGTTGATGAATTATTGTAAGTTTCAAATAATTGTGTTTAATATGAATGCCTTTCGAAGCATGTGAAGCATAGAATATGGCCGAATCTTTTCAACTCTTTGGCATTTGCAACGATGATGTCTGTTACTGTTTAGTCTCTAACCATTTCGATGTTGCTTTGCATAACAAAAGACCTTTTCTCGATTAACCATCTGGGAGAGTGCCTGTTGAAAGTCTGGAAACTGCATAGAGAAACCTCTTCTGAGCAGAACGCGGTCGGTTCGCAGTCTTTCTATGAGCAAAGATGTCATATCGGTTTGAGTAACACTCGTTACTCGCCTTAGACAACGCGCATTCACAATCTTATTTGACTGGCCAATTATGCTCATTGTATAATGTCGCAAAAGTATGTAAATTTAATTGCACTTGCATATCCGGGCTATGCTGCCTGAGTAAGAATTTGACGAGCTCATAATTGAATTAATTTCCATATTTTTGCGTTTTGATTATGTATTTTCCTTTTTATTTTTAAGTTATGGAAACTTGCTTGAAAATGCTTGCCGAGTTGACGTGCATTTTGATTTGCTTAATTTCTTGTCTGGAAAATCACAAATGCTCCGGCATGTTGTGCGCTAAATATGAGGAAGTCCTATCTAGAAAAATGGGCGTCAGTTACCTCTTAATGCCGCGATTTGAAGGTTGAGCATCGTGCTCTATAGCTCATTCGTGCGTGTTCACCCCAGGCGTACATTCAATTATAATCAGTGAGGCTTTGGTGCCAACAGCTCGACAACGTATAATTGGTTCTCAACACGCAATTGTTAATGAACGAGGAAAGCGCAGCTTAATGAAATCAAAAAGAGAGTTACGTTTTTGACTGCCTGTTCTTATTAAATTCGAGAGTAAAGCGTGTCATCCATAGGTAATCATCCGGCTGTCTGTGCCCATGTCCTTGTGCCAACGCACAAACATCTTATGCAAACACATGGGCAACTCATTTGCAAATTGCAATAAATATGTTAAACTGCAGTTTAAGATGCAGCTGCTCGATCACACAAACAAGTGAGATGAGGGCGGCGCAGGATGGGAGTGCACCTGTCAACTGACACTCCCATCTGCGTGTGTGTCGATAAATAAACCAATGCAGAGCAGATGGCAAGTAATGGCAGCCAGAGCAATTAAATGAAGTAGCTCTCTGCTATGTGCCGTGTATGAGGATGTGTTGAGGATTGTTTTCACATTGACCAAAGGTTATGTCATATAATTGTCAGGCAAAGGTCTGTCTACTGTGTGGCTGATTGTCGCGGAAATTATTAAAATGTGCCAACAACAAAGAGACATCGTGGAGTTCAGGGGCACGAGCAGTCAACGTCATGAGCATGCATGCATACCAAAAAAAACTATTGAGCCGCACTTCCGACACAGTCCATTCCGCAGTCCATTGCCAAAGTTAATAAAAGGAAGCATACTCGGAGGCGCCACGGCAGTGCTTCTGTTGGCATAAGCGATGGCACTCGAGGCTCGACTTTCAGCGCTTCGAGCTGAAACTTAATGAGATGGGGGCTAAAAGCTTGACAGCCACAAGTTCAATTTAATTTATTACGTTGCCTCTAATGCCGCATTTGGGCACACTGCTAATATGAAATGAAAATTTAACGAAAGAACAACAAATTTGAATTCTGTGCTTCTTTTGATTTGTGTTTGACTCAATTGTCATAGCTTGATTTGCGTGATAATTTTATTTAACTATGCTGGCTGGACTAGGAGCATCTTAGGCTCTTCACTCAATTTCCTGATGCCATGCCGCATGTTGAGCGGCGGCGGAGTGTACCTAAGCTCGTGGCTAATGAGAGCGCGCACAAGAAGATGCGAGTATGTGAGTACATTTGTGCTCATAACGCACTCAAGTGGTTGCTTTTCACTCGCTTGGCTTTTCATTCAATTCTGTTAAATTGCATACTTGAGGGTTTCAATCGTCGGTTTTTTCGGCATTCCTTCTTTCAACTCTAACTCACATGTGAAGTCTGCATTTCACTTCAGAGCAAAAGAAATCAAACTCAATTTGCTGTTACTGCTTGCTGCATCCCGCTTCTCTCTTGATGCTTGCCATATACCATTCGCAATGGGTTTTCCGCCTTGATTGACTTAATGAAAAACTACTTTTGTTTGCATGCATTAAAGAAGCCAAGCCATGCGCAGCCAAAGCAGACCGAAGTTCAAAAGGTCAAGTGGCTTTTCAAATATTTTGCGTTATATTGTGTGCTCTTGAGTTTTTTAATGGGTCTCAAATATTTCAAATTTATTTACTGCAAGCAGACGATGAAGTGGCTATGTATATGTGTGTGTGTATGCAAGTGTACTTGTGCCACTTTCGGTGGTTAATCGTTGCATCTTAATGCATTTCAAGCCGGAAAATTAGCAAATTAATAGCAGATGCCACAAAAGCCGCACGAAATGCAATAGTGGGGCCCTTTGACGTCCACTCGCACACACATATTGGCCCATATCAGTGCATATCAGGGCAAATTCCATTAAGCCAATTGGAATTTAGGCATATGCTTAATTCACATTTGTTTGCTTAACTATTCAATTTGCATCTGCCGGCTGTGGATAGTGCCATTTTCTGAATATGTTGTTTATTCTCTGGCCTTGAGTAAACTTAACGCTGGGAGTACAAATATGATGTCACCTTCAAACAAACTGCCGCGGGAAATTAAGGTGACTAAGTAGGCATTTGAAATCATTATCTCCTGAATCGCATAAGATTTCGTTAAGTTTAAATGTTGGAATTGTTCAAGTTAATCACTAAGCACTTCGCGAGCTAACATTGCATTGCATCTGTGTTTCTACTCTAAAGTAGAATCAGTAGCATAGTTCATCTTCAATGCCTCACTTCAGTAATCGTTTCTAAGCTCTAAAACACGAGTAATTCGAGGTACGTGTATCTGCTGCTGTAACTGTTATTGTAAATGCGTTTATATGTTACCATATTTGCTCTCGCTTTGCAACTGCAATACAAAACATTGCTGACATTTTTGACAGTCGCTGCTGCTGTGGAGGCTGCATTAACTGGTTCTATGACGCACGTGATGCGCAATACGACAATAAATTGTGTGTACGACAAAAAGCTAAAAATTAAAGCGAAAAGCGAAGCAACAGTTACCTACATATCTGTGAACATGCATACACATATACAGACGCACAGGCATACATACATATGTGCAAGTCAAGTTGTTTATTGGTAGCTAGCCAGGGTTCAGTCTACGTTTGTGGAACTGACTGCCGCCAGTCAGTTACCTGAGCGTTGCATATCAGTTTGCTTATGAGCGGGTAGATCATTTATTTTTTTGCATTTCACGTGCGCTTAGTGTGTCTCGGTTTCCATTTTCTGTTGCTTATTCGTTGTACGAGTGTTCAAGAGCCAAGTTGAGCTTACGTCGCATTTGTAATATGTACACTTATGCTGAAGTCTAGATTATTTGCGGTGTCATCAGCAGCAGCCAAAGCCGAGACGAGATGAGTCAAATGAGACGCGAATCGTGAGAATCGTCACAGTCAACAGCCGTCAGTCGTCAGCGTCATCAACAAGGGGCAAGGCAATGGCAATGCGCATAGCTGAAGTTCAAGACTGTCGCGTTTCTCATCTTAGCTATTAACCGACGGCTGACACCTTCGACTTCCACTCAAATGTTGCTCATTTGCTCAGTATGACAGTTGTTCGTTTGCGCTCTGCCAGTCGTAAAATATTTAAATTTTGGCTTTTATATATATATATATATGTGCATTTGTATATATGTATTCGTACATATTTTTTTATACGCTTACTTTCTGCTGTGCTTTGTTTTATTCACACTAAAATTACAGACCCTGTGCGCTGTGTGTTGCATATTAAACATGCTTTCGAGTTAGCATTGAGCAATCTTTTTACTCTGTGGCGATGCTAGTGGCTGAGCAAAAATGTAATATGCGCTGTTTGAGTTATGGGCAGCAGGAGGGGCGTGGAAGCATTTACGAAGTTAAGAAATTCATTCGACGCCTGCAAAAGGTGTGTAAGAAGTCTTATATATGTAGCAAACTTTTTGGTTTACTTATTTTCCATTCTTTTTTGTCATTCAAATCGACAACATTTCAGCTGTGTAGCCTCATCACCTTCCACAAATTCACTCAAAACTAATAAGTCGGAAACGTCGAAGACCGATTCGTGCCAAAGCTGACATCATGGCATTGCACACAAAGCCGCACAATTACGTTTGCTTATGATTAAATGCTATAAGTCTAATTGCACGGCTTAGTAAAAACTTCACCGCAAATTCTCGACTGTCGAAATGCAAACTGCGAAATACCAAATGTTGAAAACTTTGTTGCACACCTCGGTGCATGTTTGACGCCTCTTATTCGGCGACTTGATTCTAAACGTAGCTCATTTCCTTTTGACTTGCGAGTGATGTTCCTTACCGTTTCGCTGCACTGCGTTTTGGGCAAGCGAAAGGCTGCATTGCCAATGGAACTGCCTCAGCGGCTGCTGCTGCTGCTGCTGCGTATGCGACGTGACAGTTTTGTTTCCTTTATGTCTTTTGCGGTGACATGCATGCTACGTGACATGACAGTCGGCACTCGTGTGCATATGTGCAAGCGCGTATCCTTGTCAGCAACGTCCTTTAACTCGTTCCCCTTGAGGTTGCCTTAGCTCAGTCCGTTAGTCCGCCAATCACTCACTCCGTCAGCCCGTGCGCAATGCTTAGAGTCTTTCCTATCTCAGAGATACAGATAAGCGTTTTCATTGCTCGGCAAGTTTGTGTAGTCGTAATATCTTTGAGGATAGTTTTTGGCACGTGTTATGTAACACGACTGCCTGCGCTCGGCTCCTCAACACTGGCTGCCTATTCGAACGTCAGTTCACTTGTTTTCGCTTGTCTGACAGCATTTTGTTAGAATTTTGTCATTTGATCTGCTCATACAAATTATATGACGTGCACGACAAATTGCTTTTGAATTTCACTTAAGTGACATTTTCCTTATGACTGCTATTTGTGCGATCGTATCTGCGGCTGTTTCGATTTTATTATTTATATAGCGTTTATTTATAGCTCGCTTGGCCAAAAATATTGTATATAAAAAAACAGCAAGCATAGGCCATGTATTTATTTATTTACTATTTGCTCTCGTAGCCAGGCAAAATGCAGTTGGCAACGTTTTTGGTAGCAAGTCTTAGGTAAGCAAGGCATGTGCGACATTGTGAACCCTCAGTCGGAGTATGTAAAGCAACTGGCGAAGGAGCAACGACTGCGTTGGCAAATATTGAAAATCTTGCATATTGTAACCTCGTGCACTACGTATGCGCCTCACACGTCCTCTACAGAAGCTAATTCACAGATCCGAACTCACATCGCACTTTTCATTTATTAAAATTTTATTAAACAATCATATTTTACAAATACAAAATATGCAAAAAAATAAAAACCATTTCAGTGATGGTTGATTCAGAAATTTCAAAATTAACTCTTGGTTAGGGTAATCAAAGCCTTTTGCTATATTGGTATAAAAAGTCAGATAGCCGCTTTATACTCGACAGGTTACATTATTGGCATTTCTTGTTTGAAAATATGGCTTTTTTTCGTCATCCGTTATATTCAGTGAAATGATCTCCATCCTCAAAAATAAGGCAATGTTATGTCTTTTTATGGATGCAATTCTACTCATATGCAAATCACCCAATAACCTCAGCGCCCTGAACATGTACGTGCCGTGTACATACATATGTGTATGCAAATATATGAATGTATCCACAAATACGGAACACGCATATACACGTCAATAAATAGGCAATAAATGTGCATGTGTTGTGTTGTTGTCTTGTTATTATTGGCGTCGCAAGTACGAAAGTTCAAGTTGTTTTTCGGTTAGGTTTGGTTTTGTGTTTTGTACGGTACGCAGATACATGTGCCATATGTTTGTGAGTACATCCAATAGTACAGGCAGCAAATAGGTCGATAGATACAAAATACCCGCACATCGATGTACAGACACCGCGTGCACAATAGATTACGTATTCTGAATGTTGTATTGTCGCTACAGAATTTAATTTCGTTCTTGTGGGACCGCTGGACGACATGACAGCGGCAATTGCTGGTGGACTGGCCGACAGTTGTGCATATACGCAATCAGCGACAGTCGGTGATAGACAGCCGCTGCTCATTGAAGTTCACTCAGTGTCAAATATCAAATTCGAATAAATCCCAAACAAATGAGCGAACTTACGCCAGCCAAGGGAAACGCATGCAGACTCGCGGCGTTGCCAGTCAGCGTTGTTGGCCCATCGCAGTGCGACAGTTGGTCGGGCTTAGTTTGACATGCATTGGCACAGACAGCGGCAGCCAAATGGCAGATGTGTCTCATCATCGGTCATCGGTCCAGTCCAAGCATAGAGCTCGTATGTGGTAACTGCGCTTTCAGTTTGCTTCTATAAAAATAAAGCTAGGCCACAGCATATGCAGAGCTAGAAGCAAACATGGAGCTTCGTTTTCGATTGGATTGGGTGCCATGTGAAGGTTTGTGACTGTCCTCTGGTTGACTCGGTACAGAGAGTGAAATCTATTCAAAGCGCACAACAAATTTCAAAGTCTTGTTAAGTAGCAAAAATTGTGTTTGTTTATGCTAAAAGTTCTAGATTTTGTAATAGCTGTTTTGCTTTTAGCGAATAAAAGTATCTCAGGAACATGATTCGTTGATTAGCATAGAGTTGTTAAAAAATTCGATTGTTAGTTGTTGTTATATATAAACACAAAAATGATTTGTTAAGGGACATGCAAAGCCGAAGTCGCTTAGTCATTTCAACGAAACGCAATTCACGTAATTTGATGAAACGACGCAATTGGCCAATTTGGCCTTCACTTAATTATATTCAATCTTTCCGTACTAAATGGACTATATCAACTTAACGGTGATTAGTACCGTAGGATAGGATTATCATAAACTATGCAATTTCTCTCGCAGAAAACCAAACAAAATAAGAGTGAAATTTTAAAAATATTGTACATACATATGTAGAAAATATGTTCAAATTTATAAAATTATCTTTCATTGATAAACCATCTTCAATTCTTCGACTAAATCGTTGCTGAATATTTCGAAGGATCTTAACTGAAATAAGCATAACGAATCCTCCAGATAACTTGATTACTTTTCTTAAGATTTTTAAAAGCATTGCTTCGTTCCAAAAATATTCTGTATACTGTAGCCCATGGGGTTTCAGCACATCTCTCTTTTTCCAAAATTAATAAACAAAATTTTCGAGTGCAAATTAAATTTCGCCAAACTTGGAACTCACGTCGCTTACGATTGTCCCTCAGTTTTGAGCTCCCGAGTTTAACAATGCAAACGTAAATACAATTTGCGTGCAACTAAGCCGGGTGGGCTCAGTGCCGTTGGCAACAACAAGAAATAAAAGAACAAAAAACATCAAAAGGGGAAAATAGGTACAACAATAGAACATACAACAACAACAACATGTTTGGAAATTTTTAAACATTTCATGTTATTTGCAGTTGTACGCGTGTACGAGGCAAGTGACGCTATTGACGCTGTTTCAACTGTTGTTGCTGTTGTTGTTGTTTAAGTTGAATCTGTAGTTACTCCTGCATTGCTGTACTAATTACCTGGAACTAAATATGGCGCCGGATTCGGTGGTGGCAACCAATAGGTGGCCGTTATCGCCGGATATGCTTGATGACCATTTGTGGCAATGTTTATGGGCGGCGAAGTGGGTGCGTTTAATTTGTTATACCCTGGTGCTGTTAAAGCTGGCGGTGGCGGTGTTGTTGGCAACGGCAGTGACGATGATGACGATGACGATGATGACGATGGTGGCGATGATGACGACATTGCCAGCAGCAATGACGTTGGTGAGGTTGTTGTGTATGCTGTTGCTGTTGTTGGCATATAGCTCAGGCTGTTGCTATTGTTGTTGCTACAACTGATCCCATTACTGTTGCTGGTGTTTGTGTTGTTGCCGTTGCCGTTCCCGTTGCCAACATCGCTAACATTGCCATTTCCGTTTCCGTTTAGATTGCATTTAGTAACCGCTGATGTTGCTGTTGCTGCTGTTGTTGTTGTTCCATTTAAGCCATGATGTTGATAATGAAGATTGTTGTTGCTACTGTTATTATTATTGTTGTTGCTCGCACATTGCTTCGCTTCCATTGCACATTCCGTTATATTTGGATTTTTCATTGCTGTGTTTTCCTCGCAGCCCTTCCCTTCCTCTGCGGATCTTTAGCGTTCTTTCAGTTATTGTCTTCTCGCTTGCTGTTGTCGTTATTGTTCGTGTCTTTTTTATATTTTTATATATTTTAGTTGTTTTCAGTTATTGGTTTCAATTGTGTTTATTTTCCGGTTAATTTTATTTTGCACTTGTATATATTAAAATTTAACTAATTTTATTTTATTTGCAAATGTTGTTTTAAAACACGTTACGTTTCGCTTTGGTTGCTTGTGTTGTATTTGTGACGTGGCTATAATAACAAAATATGCAACTTTTACAATTATTTTCACTTATTGTCAGTTTGCAGATGTTTTGCACTTTTTGCTTTATTTTACTTTGGTATCTTTTTTCAGTGGTGTTGTTAATTTATTTTTTCCTCGTTTTTGTTGAGTATAAACATTAAACAGTTTTTTCAGCAATATTTGCTCATTTGCTTGGCTTTTTTTCGCGTTGTATTACTAATTAATTTGCCATATTTTATTTCCCTTGATATGCTTCCAATGTCAATTTTAATGTATAAGCAATTAATTCTTCTTATTCTAATTTGGTTGTTTCTGTTAACGACATGTGTTTATATATTTTATTTACATGCATTATTTTTCATATAAATATGTAATTTAAATTGGATTTTGTTGTTATCGCTTACATTTGGATCACATTGCATATTGTTGATTTAAATAATTATAGGAATTGTTTGACATTTGTTTACACTGAAGACACTGTTTAAATTTCCTATAAGTTCGTTTAAATATTTATTTTATAATTTTTTATATACTTAAACAAGAATTCTTAAGGAAGTTTAGTGCGTTGTTTCTGCTATATGGTACAAGTATATGCAATTTGATTTTGTACTTTCACAACGTCATTACAAAAGCACATGAGGCAGCGGACTCATTAGCACGCTCCGCTGTTTGCCCAGCTTCTTTAAATCAGCTTAAAATGAAGCAATAAACTACGTCACTTCGCCAGACGTATTTCATCTAGACAGAAGCTGCTGTTAATTGTGAAATTTTAAGCTTATTTACACTGACTGTCCATTTACAAAAACTTGTAAGAAAACTTCATTTCACACGCCAATAGCCGAAGCAAGCTCCAAGTGTCAAATAATTCTTCGCTTATATATCTGCTCAGTATTTGTGTTTCTTTCGAATCTCTGTAAACCGAAAACAAAATTTAAAAAAAAGACAGAAAAACACACTACATACATACAAACACGTAGATATTAAAAAATTTTGTTTGCATGTATCACAAGTATGTTTTAAGCTCCAATTGTAAAATGTAGACAATTTGATTCTTTGTCGCATTTGATTAAGTGCGAGTGCTCTGCATCTGCTATAGTTAGCCAAATATTTTCAGTTGCTTGCAGTGTTGACTCTCTGTTTTTACATTACCCAACTGTTTCATATTTTTATTCTTTTTTGGTTGGCTACTTTTTTTTCTACTTGTCACAGTTGCAGACTCGCTCTCAGTGTTTGTTGTAGTTGTGTGTTTATTTGGCTACTTTCTTGTTGATAGAAAGTGCAAACATTGACTTTGAATTGTTTGGAAATTGAGGAGATATCGTAGCTGTCAGTTGGGCAGAGTGAGTCTAATGGTTGGTTGGTTTATTTGAAGAATAATCCTCGAAATATTTTATTTATGCTGCAAATTGCTAAGACTTGGCATTAAACATTTCAAGTTTTGAATTTGCTAAAAGGCTAAAAATTTCTATAAAGTAAGCACAGTAAACACATAAGTATAATAGCGATATAAATGGCACAAGAAATGCGATTTGGACTATGACATACATATTAGATCACTGACAATAAAAGTGGCTGTCTTTGCATTCAAGTTCTAATAATTTTCTCACTTTGACTATCAAAGTTTCTGCTTCGGCCATAATGGGACTACTTCCGAAAGTCGTGGCAACTGCATTTGCTTGGAAAGTATCCATAAGTAATTTGCTTTCATTTCTCTGATACAACTAAACGACTAATATGTTTTACGCAATATACTCGTGATCTGCAGATAAATAAAGTAGAACAATCGAGGCAAAATTAAAAATCGAATAAAACACAAAACACTTGTTCCAATAAATGAAGAGAACAGGCCGCAGAGACCTGCACGGGTGAAACCATGAAGACAAGTGTTTCTAACTTCTGGCAAACAAATGAGCGTTTAGTTGTTTTTTGTTGAATACACATGCATACATACATACGTAATACGTATATATTAATATCTGGTAGATAATGGCATTTTTCTTTTGTAGCGTAAATAACGTCAAATACATACGTCAGCGAATCGACACGATGGTCAACATATGCACAACGTGGCGTGCCCCTTAAGCAATCACTTTATCTGTATTTGTATTTGTATCTGTAACTGTAAATGTAAATTTATCTTGAACTCTCGAACTGTATGTGAGCAGCACGTATTTAAGACAACAACAATTTTCATGATTCATTGCACAAACGAACTAAACTGAATATTTTTGGTAAATAAAAGAAAACATTCGACAGCGTTTTACCAAAAGTCAAATACAAATTAAAACTTGTCAATTGTATGCGTACTTCGTAGTTGGCCCAAAATAAACAAAGGCACTACTCAAACGCGACTAAAAACAAATTGAAAATGTTTAAAAACGCCAACATGCTAAAAGCAAAATGCGCGAAAATATTTGAGTAAAAAAACCCCAAAGCGATACCAAACTAAACAAGAAATGTCACCAGCTCATCAAAAAGTACGCGATGACGAGGCCGTTCTCGTGAACGCACCCAAAGTCCTCAATGAAAACAAACGGAATATCTTCGAATTTCTTTTGTTTAGCAACAAAATTCAAAATTAAATATGCCAAGAAATCAACATTCGACAAAACTATTTAAACATAATCACGAAAAAACCGAAAGCGCGTGAATATATGAGCAAAATAAAAAAATATCAGTTCACGCTCTAAAAAATGTCGGGAAAAACGGGAAAATGTTGAATCGCCCGCGGCGGAGGTTCTATGCCCTACACTGCTTTTTATTATTCATTTGCTTGAGTTGCAGTAAGTTAAATATTTATAATTTTGGAATTTATTTCAATCGTCAACTTCACATTGCTAAAAAAGTCTATAAGAAAAGTGTAGCTTAAGATCTTAACAAACTGATTCCATTAGATCTATTTGCAAGCTTATGACCGCGGAGGTGGAATTGAACTTAAAACCAATTTCATATATGTCCCGCCGAAATGCGGGAACCGACTTTCATATCAGGCTTGTGTTTGTAGTCTGACAGAAGGAATAGCAGAGATTTTCGATTAAAACAAGAAATCTGTTTGCTTTATGAGGAGCGCCAAATGTTCATTCCCTGAGTTTATCTTAATAGAGAATATTTTGTAATATTATATTTGCATGCTTAGTAAAATTTCGTTAAGACTGAAGTTTGACAAAGTTATGCTTAGCTAAACGCACATCATTGAAAACAATAGACCACATTTTGTACAAGGCATCCACACCTATACTCGAGCTACTTCATGTAACTAAAATGTGAAAATGCTGAGCATATGTGTCTTTAATTCGCTACAATGGAAAGCTTGTTAGCGCGCTAAGTCAGCGGAGCGTGAAACAATTATAAACGTGTACGCGGCGACGTATTTGTGGCAAATCGGTTTCATTCACTGCTGCTACGCTTTTTTGTTTTTAATGAACTCCATTGGGTTATGTAAGGTCTGGCGTCACTACACATGCAGCGCGAATGCAAGGTTCATAGTGGAGCTTCATGAATATTCACCTCATTATTCTATACTGTGCCTAGGCACTTCTCCGCAATTGGAACGGAAAATTTCGATCTGCGAATCGAAAAAGACTCCTTAAGTCAAGAAAAATTGGTTGAGGGGAACCTTTTGCTCTTAACCTACGAATTAAATAGGTGAAAACACAACCGACTGCAATTCTCACATAGACACCTGTGACTACCTTCGGCGGTAGTGGCGATGCCACAAGACACAGCCACAATGGCAACGCAAGAAAATATCGAGCCTCAAGGTGAGCACGAACAATGAAGTCAGACTACAAGTTGAGTACATACAGAATAAGCGTTGAAGGCAAGCAGCGTTGGCACTGTTTTGGTGACGTTGCAAATAATTTCACATATTGCATGCACAGCCGCCCTTGGCTTAAATTACTACATGAAGAAAATTTCAATAACACTAAAAATCGCTGAAGTTGACAATTTGCGCACTGCCTCGAGTTTTAAAGTTTATTCCGAAGTGGATTTTTTTCCCGAAAAGCTACCAAAACTAATCTCAGCTTGACTTCGACTTCGCTCGGCTTCACACGCGAGAATGGCTTTTACCCCCAGATGCACTTTGACACGATCAGGCACTGTGCCTGCCTGCATCGCCGAATCGCAGTTTAAGCGTCGCTGATATCGCAACTCGTGGCTCATACGCGTAGACACATTTTTGCGCGCTTTCCAACACCGGTTGGCTAATTGTCGGGTTTTTTCGTGGCGTTCACTTGTGGCGCGTTCTAAACGTGGGCACGTCGTTGGTCGTTGCTCATTTCAAAACCGACTGACAGCCGACGTCGCTTCGGCGGCGACGATTAAGCGACACAAACGGTGAGCGCTGCGCTGCGGTGCCGATCATGTGAGTGTATCTGTGTATTTGTGTAGCTAAAACGCGATGATCGGCGGCGACGAACGCTAACAGCACCGTCCAAGCAATCGCACCGTTCGAATACGAAATTATTATTTGTCGCTTTTAGTGTTTTCGGCAAGTTGAATGTAAAAATAAATGAACGCACAGCGAAAACAAATAAAATAAATAAATAAATGAATAAATAGACAAAACAACAATAAAAGCGGCGGAGGTGCAAAAAGAGCAGCGCACTTAAAAAATAAACTTAAATGCGAGAGACAAGCGAAAGCTAAAAAATGAAGAAGAAAAAAAAAAAAAACCAATCGAGGAACGATCCCCGCCCATTCGTCGCATTATAGGGTATCCGCGATTGCGTTGATGTTTCCACGCATTTCGCTTTGTTATACTCTTACACATCGAAGTGCACATGATCGACATTTGCGACAGTGCCGAAACATCGCTTAAGTGCGTTCGCGTCAATTTGCTTAAGTTGTTATTCGAAATTAAATGTAAACAGTCGATTATTGTAATTCGGCCGTAGACGCCATTTTAGCAGACGGCGTAGAGAACGCCTCATGCGATACCTAGGCATGTGTCACGAAGTTGTTCGCTCGTTCAGCTTAACTTTTCACTTGTAGTTATTGTTGTTGCCGCTGTTGATTTGTATGCATTTCAGCGCACGTTTTTTTCTTTCTTTTTTCGTGCTTTTCTTTATTTCGTTTTATTTCTGTTTGCCATTAGCGTATGCACACTCGCACACAGATACTCGCGGTATTTGTTTTCCCTATTCGAAAAACAGTTGTTTAAATTATCAGTTAACGACTTTAGACTTTAGTTGCTGAATTTGAGTCGAAACGAGTGCTTTTGTGTTGCTCGCTTGCATACTCGTGCGGTGTATACTTAATTATGATTTATTTGTTACTGGTGTGTTTTTTATCGCCGATTAGCTGAAAAATGCCTCTGCGGCTTTGTCTCGCCAATTGGATGAAGTTTACTTAAACAACTGACACCGCGAAATTCAATTCTTAATGCGTGATCGGTTTGTCAGAAACATAGGATCTTCAAAAATTCATCAAGTGCTATGCAAGCATCAGCCATCGCATTAGCCTCACATTTGGTTAAGGTGTTTCGACAAAACCTTGCGTTGGACACATGTGCTTTCAAATGACTATTTAAAGCTTCTTTAAACCTACAGAAACGCTAAGATTTATGCTGGCCAATAACTCAACCCTCTTCCCTAAATAGTGCCGAACGGAAAGCGATGATATCAGCATCCTAACTGACAATTGAGCAAGTGCGGTTAACGTAAAGTTGAATGCAAACGCTATGCAACGTAAGCCCTGCAGATGAGTTTGGTTAACCAGCTGACCCCAATTATGAAAAGAATGGAAGTTAAGCGTAAACAACAAACAATGAAAAAACACACAATTGAATAAAAGACAATTATGCAAGAACTTATGCTTTACGAACTTCGCTCGGAGCAAACACGACTTGACTTGCCTCAGCGGATTGCGCAATGAATTGTGACAATAGGAAATAGTTGACAAAAAAAATTCTGAGAACAAACACATGACGCAAAAAGTAACAAAAAGTTATGCGAAAAAAATGGATAAAAAAGCAAACAATCTTACAAATAATAATTTGAAGTGCGGTCGACAAATTTGCGTTTTTATTATTATTTGTTATTGCTTTTGAGCAGTTAACTCAAACTGCAAAGAAGGAAACAGTCATAGCAAAAACATTAAGTACATAAAACCTATGCGAGCACTTGAGAAATGAAGTGCACACAATAAGCATGCAAAGTGCAGCAATTAATTGAACAAATCACGCATTCCAAATAAAACAACTCGAGGCGCAACAACAAACGCAATAAATCTCAAACAATGCGGACTTAACATACGAGTGCGAGCGTGTCGGCGCGTACGCATCTGCTTGGTGTGCGACAGAACCAACGTACGATTGGCGACGCTCGAGTAAAGCCGAGCCGAAAAGAAAACTATGAAAACAGCGTATTAAATATATGTATAAAGAATTCCAGCTACCTTGGCGACAAGTTCCGCATATTAAAAAGTCAAAATTTCACCACGAACGATTCACAATGAAACACAAAACGTTCATGTATATGACGATCGATGGGGAGAGGGACTGCAGCAACATGGCGGGGGTGTTTCGGTGGAGCACAAGTGCTTCAATCAGAATGTTAATTATTGTTTTCAATTATCGAAAATGACTGTTCGTCTGTTGCGTTGTGCTGTTTAAAGTATGGCCTTTGTGCTTAGTGTATGCAGATACATAGACTCTTTTCTCCTTGCTGGCCTGTTTCGATTTGGGCGTATGCAAAAGAGGGCGTATATATGCATTAAAATATGCGAACTGAAAGCATTTTAATCTCAATTGTGGCATATGGTTTGCATTTCATTGGATTATCTTGGGATGGAAACTAAAACAAAGGAACGCATTCGCACAATTCGCTAAAAAGCGGCGTCGCATTTAAATATTTAGTTTGGCAGAAATGTGCTTTATGGTGATCGGGTGTTGCCAAGTCAAGCAATAATTTATAATTTATAAATTGCATAAACACTTGAGTCATTCCATGCAAGGCCGTCATTAAAATTGACAAATTAATTTTGCCACATTTATGGAAATACTGATTCGTCGTGCCCATTCGTATTAATTGAGTTTATTAATGCTATTAAGCAAATTTCGAAATCGACAGAAACCTCAATTGGCGGCAGATGCCTGAATTTAGAAAAATTAAGTTATCGTCAAATGCCTGTTGGTTCACAAAACGAATTCACGGAGTATTGTCATAAACCTATACATCTTGACTTGTTCATTGGCAGTAGTTCACATTAACTAAATGAAAAAGGTTTTCTCAAGCATGAAAATGTCTCACCAAGCGTTGCTGACGACAAAAAAACGACGGTCCCTTCATACAACAAATAAACCGAAAATTAAACACACTTTGAGCACGCAAACGCTTTTCGCTCAAAAAGCATGGGGCAATGGCACAAAAGTAACCAAAGTGCTTACGATATGTACATAATTGCAGCTGACAGTAACCAATTGGCCAGAGCACGCAGTAGAAATGAAAATAAAGATAAAAAATTGATTTCTACTTGTAATAAATGTTTGGAAAATAGCTATAAAAAGAAAATAAAATTTCCAGCGTGGAATGCATTTTAATGCTGCAGCACAAGCAAAAACAAAAACAAAAAACAATTTTTTTTTGCAAAAACCATCTTCAAGTAGCAAAACAAAATAACAAAAACACAAACAGCTGATTAATAAAAAAATGAGTTGCTTTTTCTTTGCAAGTCGAACTGGTTAAAGTGTTTTGTTGTTGTTCGGCCCCACTTCAAATCTGTTAGGTACGTTCAACGCTCAACGCTCACTGTCCCTCTCTTTCTCTGTATTCCGGGCAACAACGTCAGCCGGCTCACCAGCACTAATAACAAAAATAATTAGCCAGCGCATTGGACACATTACGCTTGCCAATGTGAGTCAACGTTGTGTCGATTTGCATTCTCCGTGGAAGCGCGACGGCGTTGTCGGCGCGGTAGGGTTGCAGAAAAGTGGTTGGAGTTATTATTGCTTTTTAGTTTAGTATTATTTCTATTTAAGTCGTGGCTGACGTTGTTGCTGTTTCACTTATACCTCGCAAAAAACGTGCCTGTTTTGCAAATAGCTTTTATTGCGCTTCTGCTATTTCAGCGATGCAAAATTTGACTTAAAAACTGATTTGAAACTGATTTGCATTCGAAAATAATTTTTTACTAACGTTACTAATTGAGACTCAAGCTGATTGTTTGTGTGCGGGTGTAGCTTTTGGGTGTGTTGGAATTTGCATTAGTAGATAGGTACAAAATTATTCTTTTCTTGTTTCATCGGTAATTTGTCACTCAAGCGGAAAGTACTTTAAAAATAAAAAGAGAAAAAAATGTTCATTAAAACGTTATTTAGAAGCCGCGGTTGTACACAAATCGATTACGAATCTACAATAAATTGACAAAAAGCGACAACAACAAAAAATTAAAAAAAAAAAAAACATTCTGAGTGTACTTTTTGAATGTATGTGTGTGTATCTGATCTACCGACCCGGCTAACCACCGATCGGTTGATCAATCGCAGCCAGTCAAACTTCGCATTGAACTCATCTTATTGCGCAATGATGTGCAAACATTTTCAATTATGTGCTTCCGTCATAAGTCGCAATTGTTTTTGGGTTTTCGATTTTCTCGGTTTTTCTCGATTTTCCATTTCGTTATGAAACTGTTTTTTTTTTTCACTGCTGTTCAGCAATCACTCACATCTTTGTCACTTTCACTCTAAGATATTATTTAAGCTTATTTTTGAATTTATTTTATTTGTTTTTATTATATTTTATTCAAGTTTTTCAAACGCTTTATTTATTTTTTTCATTTAATTTTCTATTCCTTGTCAATTAGTCGCTACCCACAGTCGCAATGTGAATGATTCCAGATACGCGATACTGTGTCTTACAACGTTTGCGCGCCGATATCAATTGAGTAAGTTTGACTAATGCCAATATCATCGATGCGGTCGGCGGCTCGGCTGTGGCGCACTCAGCATATCCAAAGTCGCCAGCGTCAACGCCAGCGCAGACGTTGACAAAGTCGCAGACGGCAGCATCGCAAGCGTCGGCGTTGCAGTGCTGAAAGTTTTTACAGTTGGCAGTGCCCTCGGTTGCCATAGTAACTCAAAATTGAGCGATCGCTCTTTGCTTTGTGCGCTATGCGCTCTTAAAGTGCTCTACGCGAACCATTCGTTGGCAGTAGTCACTTACATGAAGTGTATGATACAGTGCAATATGACAAACAAAATAATAAATTTGCATGATTTTTCAATACATTTTAAAATTATAACGATCAACTTTACTTTGACTTTGAAAGAATTGTGCCAAAGTTGCAGCATTAAAAGTTCTTGAAGAAAAAACAATAAAACGTTGGTTTGCTGACTTCAAACGTGTTCGTAGAGACACTGATGATGCAGAACGCAGTGGACGTCCAGTTGAGGCGGTAACACCGGAAACGGTTAAGAAAATCCACAAAAAGGTATTGGGCCATCGCCGGCTAAAGGTGCGTCAGCTAGGTGAAATTATAGGCATTTCCAAAAGTGCTATACATCGTAACTATATTGGCCGAAAATTTGGAGATGAAAAGCTGTGTGCAGGATGGGTGCCGTTTTTGCTCACTGTTGACGTGTCACAAGTCAATCAAAACAATGGTAAAACTACATGAATTAAACATCGAATTGCTCCCACATCCACCGTATTTGCCAGATTTGGCTTCCAGCGACTACTGGCTGTTCGCAGATCTCAACGGTAAGAAATTTCGCTCGAATGAAGCGGTTATCGCTGAAACTGAGGCCTATTTTGAGGCAAAAGATAAATCGTTCCACAAAAGTGGTGTCGAAAAGTTTGAAAATCGCAATACTCGTTGTATCTCCCTCAAAGGCAACTATGTTGAATAATGAAATCGAGTTTTGTCAAAATTTTGTTTTTTTCTTACTTATCCTACGGACTTCAGGAATGACCTGTTAAGTCATTTACATCATTGTATTCAACAGTTATGTTTGTATATATATAAATAGGAAGAGTCTTAGCATGACATTAAAACCAAAAAATATCATTGTTCTATAAAAATTGATGTCAGCTCTCTTTAGACATAACCAACGCGATGGATTGTGGATGCCGCACACTTGTTATTCAGGCATGAGTGGGAGAGCTGAGCTCGAGTGAGACACATGAGTTTGTGATGTCTACATAGGTGATCGTTGGCGCTCTTTTGGGTCTGCACTCTCTTTGATTCTCTTTAACGTCATTCTCACTCGCAACTTTGTTTTGTGTTTCTACGGCTCTTGGATTTGGTCTCTGAAGTTGTTTTTTCTTTTGGTTAAAAAAATCGAGTATTTATATTTTGCGTGCTGGTTGACTAAGCGGTTTCGTACGTGTTTATTTTTGAGATTACGGAGGAAACAATTGGTTGTCGCATTTCGTTGAAACTTGTGCACTGAGAGACACTTGGTTGTCTTCAGTAGGATTTTGCAATAAAGCACTAAAAATAAAATTATAATATGTCAATTTTTTTGTGCGACCGCTTCAATACGCTTCCTAATGTTGTATTTAGTTTTGTAGCGCTTTGCTTATTTGGTCGTTCAGTTAAACTTGCCATTGGCTTTATTGAACAATTATTTTTATTTAATAAAGTTTGTTTCGCTTGCTTTATGCAGCGCACTGCCACGCGCGCTACTTGTGAAGCTCGATCGCACGTTTCTAATCGGCACAGAGCCAACCAATTGTTTTAACAAAACTAATTTCGAGCTCTGAGCTCTTTTCTGCTCGAATTTCAAATGCGATTTGTATCACATTCGCAGCCACAACTCGCCTGCTGACACGGAGAAGGGAGACAAGAGCGCCGGCATGGGTAATTAACACATCGGAAACAAATTTGAGCAGTTGTTGCGGGCAAGGCAATAAAACACAAACGTCGCCGGCGTCGCAGCGACGGCCCGACTTGTATCTTAACTGAATATCAAGTTATGCCACGCATACACAGATACTTAGCAGCACTTGTGCGCGGCATGCGCAAAAAATCAATTGAAATGCATTATGCCGTTTTTTGTTGACTTGTTTATGGGCCTTTACTATTCGCTTTACGCTGTTCGCTGCTCGTTTTCGCTTTTGGCTCTTCGTTTTTCGCTAAACAAAGCAACGTTTTTGTCTGACTGCTTGCGAACGTTTCGTTGACCCGCACTGAGCAATTAAGTTGAAAAGTGTGTTAATGTATCTAACAGATACTAAAATAGTTGCATGATTTCTTGTAATATCAGTGTGTGCGTACATGTGTGTGTGTGTGTGTTTGTGTTTGTGTGTGTGGGTAGTAGTGGCAAGATATTTGCGTTCAGCAGCTCTAAGTCAAAAGTGTTTTCAATGTTAGGTCTGCAGTCAGATGCATGCCAGCCGCTGCCTACATCAAAACGCATTTGGGCGACCAGCGAACACACACAGCAAACACACGCCAAATGCAACAAGTGCTGACACAGTTACACATTTGTCGCACATAAACGGTGCGCATTCATTAAGCGTTCTCCTAAACCGATTTTAATCAATGAAAGTGCTCAATTGCCCCTTCATTTATCTCACTTAGTTTTGCTTATGCTGCTCGACGGGGCTGCCGGGGGTGTCAGTGATGCCGGTGGTGCCGGGCGTGTCGGGGCTGGGCCGCGGCTGCTGCCGAGCATTTGATTCCACCTATCAACGTAAATGCTTCGCAAATTAATAAACTCATTAATCAGCGATACGCATGCTGCAAATGCAGCCAAAACGTATGCCCGGCAATTAATTTTGAGTTCATTAAGCGTAGCTAAAGAGCTGCTCATACACAAATTATAAACGCGATCGTGCACACACGCACGCATCGTATTTTTATGCAAATACTTTAAGTGTTCAGCAAGCAGCAGCTTTGGCCATAGCATCTGCTCAAGAGAGAGGGGGCATCAGATGAGATACGCGCAGCTAGAAGTGTTGCCTACGAGAATTCAAAGATTTTATTTCTGTTTTTGTTTTGCTTTGAATTTCTGGCATTTTGTCAAGTGTCACTAAAACATTTTATAGCATGTAGACATGTAGACAGGAAGGCAGGCAGGCAGACATGCGGGCGGGAAGGCAGCCAGGCGAGTCAGCAAGCTTCGCACAGAAACACTTTAGACTTCACACCCTGCACTTGTTGCCGCATTTTGACTTTTGATCAGCGCTTGTTGCAATTAATTTTTTGGCAGCATAATCACTTTGCATGGCGCACTTGTCGCTTGTACATGTACACACACACAGACACACTTACACACTCGAGTGCTTTTGTTCACTACGAACGTTTCATTCGTCGCCACTGTCAGCTGTCTATTTGGCCATTCGTTATTTCTCTGGGCTTGCGTTTTTCGCTTCGTTCGCTTGGCGCGCTTATCAGTCGACTAAAGTAAGTACCTCAGTACCAGGTTCTTTGTACGAGTATCTAAGTAAGCGGCAAATGATTTAGAACATTTTCATTCGTCAAGATGTCATTTGGGTAGCACCCCCGATTTATGTATGTTGCTGTCGTTGTGCTGTTGCTTTTCTTGTGGGTGGCTGGGTTGAGTGCTTGGGCGGATGTGGGGTGTGTTTGTTTTACTAAGTTTTTCGCATAAATGTTGGCCAGATATTTTTATACCCTGTACCAAAAAATGGTAAAGGTAACATTAAAGATGTGCAAATGTATGTAATAGGCAGAAAGAGATGTGCTAGATCCCACAAAGTAGATATATTCTTGATCAGCATCGAAAGGCGAGTCGATATAGCTATGTCCGTCTGTCTGTCTGTTTCGGAAACGGTTAGACCTACAATAATCAAATTTGGCACGAAAATTCTCCTAATCAATAGGCATAACGAGTTAATTTTTTTTTTCCGATATTAAATCTATAACATACAGCTGCCATAGGAACAATCGGCCGAAAAACCAAATTTACTAACAAAAACCATTTTGTTTTCCAAGATTTCTTTGCCAAATTTTTGATTGGATAGTTCTAGCTAATGCTCACTCACATATCCCAATATTATGTATATCGGTTTACTATCTATATCTATATATTATCTATAATAAGAACGATCGGCCGAAAAATAATATTTACTGAGGATAACTTTTTTGTTTATTAATATATCGTTACCAAATTTTGGATTTAATAATTTTGAGTAAAATCCAATTATATTCCCGAATATGATAAATATCGGTTTTCTATAAAAAAAAAATTTTTTTTCTTGAGATATCCTTACATAATGAATACAAAATATTAAAGCAACAAAAAATATAATCAGTTTTGGTTTGGGCACAGGGTAATCTATAGTGGGGTGCGCCCGACTATAGCCCCTGCCTTTGTGGTTTGATTTTGACTACAATTTTCATTACAAACAATTTATTTGCTTGTTAAATTTGGCATTTCGGAATTGAAGAAATGGTTTCTTTTTGAGTATCATCAATACACTCATAAATATGCCAGTATACGACATACTGCGGCTTTCACTACTTTTGGATCTTATATGTAAAACGAATGACTTTTGCGGGAATAACGGGTTTGATTTGCTTTTATTTAGCTTGAGCAGTTATCCGTATGCGGATTTCTTATTAATGCAAATTGAGAGTTGGTACTGCGTCGATTGCAGGGAGCGTTGTCGGTTGACAATGATAAGCCTTGGTATCATTATCTAGCAAGAGCGTAGTTAATCCCTCAACATCGTTGGATTTAATTCAACTCACATAGCATGAATATGCAATGTAATAACTGAAGAGTTAGGAACTTTTCATGCTTTACCACATCAACAATTTTCAAACTATTTAAATAAATCTTGTTGAAGTTTTTTTCATTGTGTGCAAAAATGTGGAAAAACCTCGCAGCAACGAAAAAAAAGCAACGCATAAAACAAACGCATTAAATGCAAACAAACAAAAGTGCGCCACGTAAGCGTATATTTATTTCTCGTACTGTTTAACAGCATTTCCACTTTAATGCCCGCTATGTGAAAGTAATTTTAAAAAGTTGCTTAAGCAAACTGAGAAAAAAGGAGCAGAGTGCAAGAGCAGGGAGCCGAGCAAAACCAAAGCCGAACAAAACGTAGCGGTAAATGTAATGAAAGTTAACAACTATGCTGGCCCGCATATGTGAACTCTAACACTAACAGCAAAAGCAACAGCAACAATAATAACAATAACAACAACAAAAATAAAAACCACTACAATGACTACGCAACTAAAGCAAACAAGAAAAACATAAAAGAGCAATGGAAATCAGCAAAATGCGCAACTCAGCCAAAACCCCAAGGGGGAGCGCTAAAACAGTAAGAAATACCAAAGTGCACCCTCCCCCACTCGCAAGCACAGAAGTCACCCAACAGCAGTTCACTGCTGCTGCAATGGCGGGCGAAGAGTAACGAAGGAAACGCCTGCACTGCCAACCGTGGAAATTCTTGTAAGGGTCAGTATCGATATTCACATTTGGACGCAGACGAACGAAGGTCGCTGCAGATTATAACGGAGCTGCGCATGCTGGGCGGTAGGCGGTGGGCAGTGGGAGGGTTGGGCGTAGCTGAGCTTTGTTATTCCCATTGTCTTATTGTGCGTACACGAGCTGCAGTCGACTGTGAGCGCACTGTGCGGCAACTTGAGCATCTCAGCATCTCTGAATATGTGTAAGTACACATGTTATGTAAGTACATATCTGCACAACTGGAATTGGTTTCGTTTGAACAGTTATCGGTTGGTGGTTTTGTAGGATTTGCAATTTATTGAAATTGTTGCATGAGCTAAGCAAGCTTCTGATGTTTATTGCATGCCGCTCAACACTTTTTTCAGTTACAGACACACGCCACTTACGCATACCCATACGTAATCCCAGTGTCTGACTTAGATTCTATCTTCAAATCTGGGTCCTGAGATCTTTAGTGATTTTGTACCAAATGCCTGGGCAGCAACGGTCAGCATGGACAATCCTAATCGAGTTTGTGTGTGCGTGGATATGTGCAGTGTCAGCAAAACAAAAGTAGAAAAAAGAAAATAAAAAAATAGCATTCAGACTGTCTAATATGCAGCATTGAGTCTGTGGATCAAAAATTTGCAGAACACACAACTATGCGTCACAATCATCGCTCAACTGCACACAGGCATAGTTTCAAAGCCCAAAAGGCACCAAGGCTGCATTGCAGGCGACTGCCTCAGTCAGGCAGCCAAGCAGTTCGTAGGAAAAGGGCATAACGACAGGCTGCCATATACCATAGACACCATCATTTTGACACGCATGCCAAAGAGCCGGTGGCTACAATGCGTTGGCAAGACGACAACCGAACAACAATGCGAAAAATGTAAGTTATTGCGTTTAACATGGTTTACTTAGTTTTGATGTCTCTAATGCGTGGTGCCCTTGGACACTCTTTTTTTTGTGCTGGACTTACCATTTCGGTTTTCACTGTCGGCAGGCTTCATTTGAATTGGATGATGCATCTGCAATGAAACAAAGAAGAAGAGAAAGCGTTTTAAGAAACAATTTCCACAGCATACAATTTGTAAAGCTATTTTATTCTGTAAGGGTTAACTTTGACCTGATTTAAGGTATTTGACTGACGGTCGAAGCTTGTAAAAGTAAGCAACCCGATTTGTATAAAAGTTGTTTCGATGATGCCGAGTGCCATAATTGATTGACAAATGATGATCTTGTTGTTCGATACCTGCTCATAAATGTCTGTTTCAAGACACAATGGGCTAGCTGAATAATCATCTTAAATGCTTTTACTGGGATTTTGTTACAAAATTTGTGAACGATGTGTAAAAACTAATGATAAAAGATGTTCTGAAGATGTCATTTAGTAAATGCATTGTCAATCATTGAAGTCAATTGAAGTTTGGTTTTAAAAACATATGAGATTACTTTTCAATTCTTAAATTAAAGAATTAGCGCAGGGAGTGTTTGAGATTGCACGAGAAAAGAAAATTGAGAATTTATCATTTGTTTTATGTACATGTAGGTCTGATTCCTTTTGCTACATAATTCCGTGCTCAAATACATCGTATATATGTAACTGTTTAACGAAGTAGGAATGTGTCGGGAAAAAACCATACTTCTTTTTTAAACGCCCCAGTTTCGGTTTTGTTCGCCAACCTTTAACAAAAGACGTTCTTGATGTAATCAACTTGTTTGAAAATTTTGTTGATCTAAAGAGGCAATTGCCTGAAATAAGAGAATCCTAGCGTACATTAATTAAATTTGCTGAGTTTTCTAAGAAATCCTGTTTCTGTTTCACTGCACTGTTTTATGTGGTATCGAATTTTGCTAATTATCACCAGATTCCATTACAGCGCGTTTTAATTTATTAGCCAGCACTTTGAGTCGCTATCACATTCGCTTTGATTTACACAATTCCTATGTACAGACTCGCCGATAATGCACAAATGGCAAATAGCAGCTACACACATGTTTCATTATAAAATTCCGATGACTACGTGCTCGCTGGTAGAAACGAACTCTGAAACCTACTCCCCACCTGCAATGCCACCTCTGAGTAACTAGATCTCTCCACACACTTGTCAGCGTTGGTGTGTCTGTTCAGACAATACATAAAATTAATTTGATGCAATGAAAACATTCATTAAATGGCTTTTTCTTTTTATATTCGTTGCTTTTATAACGACAAACTGGCTACGGTTGCCTTGGCTTCGCTTCAGACAAAATACACAGCAGCTGTGGCTGCAGGGCGGGGGAGCGGGTCCGGATGCCAATAAAGTGCACTAACTGATATTGTAAAAGATTCTTTCATACTCCTCAGCCAGCGGCTGAATGTGATTTTTTTAATTATTTTACATTTTATACACTTTGAACAAACTGATAATGAACTGAATTCAACTCAACTCAACTGAGCTCGGCGCACGCTGAAACAGTCACAGGCAGGAAAAGGAATAGGTGGGAGTGGCTCGAAAAAAAAACTCAACAAGGATTCCTTTTGCTGGTGCTGCTGCTGCTTCTTCTACTTTTCGAGTGGCTACACTCACTTCTTTTTCAATGATGCACACAAAATGCATTACTTTGATTTCAATTAACTTTACGTTGAAAATATAACTACCGCCATGGTTGAACGAGGGGTAAGTGAACGCTCAGGGACGGCAGTAAAATACAGGAACATCAAAGCGGAAATAATAATACATGCATTAAAAATTGAAAAAGTAGAAATTGGAACTTTTGCAAATGGCAATTGTCAGTCATTCGTGTGCTCTTTTATTCGTTGGCTCAGTCGTTCCATCGTTCCGCCGCTCAATCACTCATTCATTTCATGAAGTCACTGGTGGAAAAACACTTGTAGGGTTTTGCAATTTTCCTGCTCCGTAGCCGGCATGAGCAGTCACGCAAAATAGACAGCACAGATTGAATGAGTGACTAAGTGAGCGAGTGAGTGAGTGAGTGAGTGACTGTTTGACTGACTGGCCGAATGGCTGACTGCGGCAGCAAGGCTCTTTGTGCTTGTATTTGAATGAATCATGTCTGCGTTGCTATTTTCAGTTTGAAAAAGGTCGAACAAATTAAAGTAAAATGTCAAACTCGACGTCAGTCGCTTCCTTTTGGCCATCCCCGACCCGATAATAAGGCAGGCAGTCTGCCCCATTCGTCTACTGCGTTTGATGCTTCTGTAGTGGAGCTTATTGTTTCTCAAACTATTATTCAAAATTGTCAATGAGTCCTGCGTACGTGGTTCATTCCGCTGAGTCCACCAGAAACATTTATTCAAGTCTAAGTACGATTTCATTTCTGAAAGTCCTTGCTTGTCAAAGTTTTTTATTGAGATTGGCTTCCCATCTGCAATTGTCTTTCGGCGGACGTGGGTGAAATTGAAAATAAATGCCTAATTTAATTCGTTGTCACTCAAACACATGAAAGGATTATCGTGTGTATTTTCCTTTTTTCTCGTGATATTGCCAATTAGCTGTCAAAACATTTGCAGTTCTGCGACATTTGGATTTAAATCGGTTCAGTTGTTATTTGTTGTCAATATGTCTTTCTTGTGGGAGTTGTTTCCCTTGGCACACTGGTTTATAAGTTTTGTTGAGTGGATGCTAACTGCCATTTCTTGACTCTTCTGAAACATACTTAAACTGTCTTATAACAAAATATTTCATTTGTTTTAATTTTTCACAATTTGTTAGACTAATTTATCTGTTTATTTTTTTTTTTAATTTTAATGAATATTTCTGACTTGTAGTTCATTAAATAAAATTATTTTAATTCTTTTATCAATGTTTAACCTGCTCTAGACAAATAATTTACCCAGTATAAGCTTATTCTACCAAATGAATCATTTCTCATAAAATATAAAAAAAAAAGAACAACAAAAATAAAAGTTGAAACAAAAATAGAGAAAGCTCATCGGATCACTTAACTGTACACTTCAACGCAAACGCTCAAGTACACACAATCAGCTGCAGTTAAATGTTCACCCGAAACAAAAATATTTATTGAAGTCGTCGATGTCAACTATGTCTGTGAATGAGGGGGTGAGGGAGTAAGTGTGCCTGCGCCCGTGAAATATCAGCATATGTCTCGCTTTGCCGCCTTCGCATACACATGCTTGTTGTACTCATACGTATGTCGCAGTGTGTGTTTGTGAGAAAATTCCGGCATTTTAACGTCTGTTTACGAATCGATTATTTCAGGTAAATTAAGTAGCTTCACAGACGTCGCACCTCAGGCCAAACTACCCCACAGCCAATGGCCAATAGCCAAACACCAACACGTTGCTCAAAATGCATTAAAGGATCAACCGATGCTCAACTTCACATTCAAACTCACTTACTTAAATAAACAAGCAGACGAACGAGCAAACGAGCGAACGAAGCATTGGACATCCGACATCGGACATCAGACATCGGGCGGGAGTGCAGCTAGCGTGTGGTCATTATTTTGACAATTACAGACGCGTCCCAAACACCGCCGCAGGCCGGGTGCTGCGTAAGCCATGCTAAACCTTGCCTAACTCGTGTGCAGTCTTAGTTGGCGTTCCATTTCATTGGCCTATTTGGTCTTGTATGGATTTTCCATTAACAATTTGGATATGCAAATACTCGGACTACACATGCACACATATGCATGGTACACGCTTAGATAGGATGAGTGCTGCATCGAAGCGACGAGTACATGGGCTCCTAGCTGCTTGTTGTTCTATGCTTCATTTAATTCGTTCACAATGTGATTGTGCTCAATAATTGAATCCACTAATTGACTGATGATTACAGTTGTCTTTCGGAGCACACCCTAATACGCAATACATGTCCTCTTTCCAAGGTATTTTAAATGCCGTGATGCACAGTTCAGGTGCCTTCGTTTCGGTTCGTTGCGAATTGTATCGATTTCGAAGACTGTAATTGGGTTGAAAGCGGGCGGGGTTGTGGCCCACCGATCGATTGTCTTTGTAAGTTGTAAGCGCTTGTCTACAGGCGGTTGGTTTTCTCAGTATTAATAATGTAGCACAAGTTAAACATCGACGGGGACATTAAACAAGCTAACAACGATTTCAGGCAATTAAAACAGAAAAACAAAACCACTACATACAACAAGACATTTATAATACAGTTGCGCAGATGCATACACAAAATTATATAATAAATGAGTGTTGAGTGCTTATATACGTACCTATGCACGTATATATGTAGGTAAGTATGTAAGTATGTATGTAGACGTCGTGACAACTTACCCCATCGAGCGTTTTTATATTATGTAGGGCATCTTGTGCCCTCAATGCGGCCTTGCGTGTGTAATACGTAACAAAACAGCACCCTGTAACACAAATAGAAAAAGAGAAAGGATACGTAATGCATACGGCAATAAACATGTATTAGCACAAGAAACAAATAAAATCATTAAATCAGAAAATTTTATTGACAAATTTAATTGACTGGCTGACAATAAATTTTACTACGGCACGGGGTAAAAATGTTTGATGACATTAGACTACACAATTAGACACAATTTATTATATTGGCATTTCAATTTACTTGCTCATGCATTACAAAGTTTACCTTACCTTAGACAGAAAAAGGAAGAGCTTAAGCCATGCAAAGCAAGGGATCGGTTATGCACATGCTTATTAATAAAACGTCACGAGTTCTTTACTTATAATGTATCTGAGTATTCGGAATATTTTATTTAATTTACTGACGAACTGCATTTATTGACACAACATTCATTGATTCAAAGCTGAATCGGGAGAGCTCTTCTCTTCGAGGTTTATTTCTTTTTGAGCTATAAATAATTCAAGTTATACTTTTAATTTTTGACGACCTTTTATTCAATGTAACTTACTCAATTCTGTCATTTCGTTCGCCCATAAAAGGACATGCCCTACGCTATGGCGTACTTGCATTGCTTTGAACCATTGAAAAAAAAATTTATTGCCTTTTATATAAAACTTCGTCATACTTTTACCCAAATGACGCTCACTAGCATATTAGCAGCGATAATAATATTTTTTTTTTAACGACAACCATAAGTGCCGTCATCAGCATAAGCCAGAAATTCAGTTGACCTAAGCTGAATTTATAATATGCATTAAAGCCAGGTGGCTTATTAAGTCGATATTCCAAATAACCTAACATAGTTAAACACGATGAACCCTAAAAGTATGCAGCAGCATATCGGTACAAAAGGAACGTCAGCGTGTATAAATATTATATTTACCTTAATAAAACTTTGCAAGTAAATGCGAATATTATACAAATACCGACATATAATACGAGCCAAATTCAGCAGGCCAACACACACACACACTGGGACGAACACAAACACATGCGTGTACACACGCACAATAACGGCCAATTACCACATGGCTGCGGCAGGGGAAAGCAGGCCAAGCGCAGAACTTGGGCGGACGAAAAGTGTATAGAAATACTCCGAATGCCTCTTGCAGACATGTCAGCATAATCGTATTACTCGATGATGTTTATAACTTTGATTACACACACACACACCCAAACACGCACACGCACACGTACCTACATAAAGCAGGCAACTTACGAGTTTTTCGGAGTGTTTTGAGTTTCTGTGTATTTGTGTGTTTTGGGATGTTAAGACGCTGTTAGCCGTGCCACCTTTGAGCAGGCGAAAATTAATGTGGATTGTAAAATTTTATTTGCGAGTGTTAAGTGTTGTTATTTTTGTTGTTATTGCTGCTGCTGGGCGCGTAGTGTTCTTCCGGTAGCGCCTGCTGGCCGCGTTTAAAAGCGTCACTCGCAACGAGAAGCAAAGTTCACTGAGGAACGACACCCCCGAATGCCATGGTTCAAAATTACCCAACGCCTACGAAAGCTGTAAAAATGTATGCGTTCAACTCTTGGTTTAATTTTGATAGCACACCACGTGGCGCTTCGCACACTACTCAGGGCAGTCTCTTCTCTTCTCTCCAGCTTAAAGGCACATCTGTTGCTAATAGCTGGCACTTACCTCTGCTCACGTTTGTGACTTTATCACGCAGCACATTCAACGTGTGTACGCGCCCGTATAACTCGAACATTTGGCGTAGTTTTGGCTCGTCCCACGCTTTTGGTATTTGGCCAACGAACATTTTAATATTATCTGGATCAGGCAGATCTTTGGCTAAGTCCATGTTGGCAACGTTTGCGAGTTCATCCGCTTGCATGTGGTAATCGTCCAAATTGTCGTCTAGCTCGGCGTCGGGCGTGACTGCACGCACTTGGCCTGCGGGCACCAAAGCCAACTGATCGGGCGATGAGTGCATGTGCGACTCGTTGGCGACCATTGCCGACACGTGACTTTCACTGCAATGAATGGAAGGAGTATATATGTTATTTGTTTTTTATTTTAATGGATTTTGGTGTTACCTAGACATTGAATTAAGTATGGAAATTTTTGTTTGCTTAATATTTAAACAAGAATAAAAGAAAACTTTAAATCATTTAGTGATTTATTAATTGCAGATCATTTTTAATGGATATTGTGTATAGATTCGGGTTGGATATTAAAGATAACATGTTGAAATAGTCTAATAACAAAACCTACATTGTAATCACAGTGTTTACTAAAAATAACTTTCTATCAATGTTAGCATATTGGAAAAAGTATTCCAAGCAATTAAATTAAATATTGCATATAGCTACTAATTTTTATACTCTGTACCGAAAAATGGTAAAGGGTATAAAATTGTGCAAATGTATGTAACAGGCAGAAAGAGGCGTAGCAGACCTCAAAAAGTATAAATATTCTTGAT
The DNA here is from genome assembly GCA_037044495.1 of Stegana nigrithorax. Classification (NCBI taxonomy): domain Eukaryota; kingdom Metazoa; phylum Arthropoda; class Insecta; order Diptera; family Drosophilidae; genus Stegana; species Stegana nigrithorax. The sequence goes on along the minus strand of JBAMBQ010005496.1, from coordinate 112,457 downwards.
CAGTTTCGAAAGGCGAGTCGATCTAGCCATGTCCGTCTGTCTGTCTGTTTGCCTGTCTGTATGAACACACGGATCTCGGAATCAGTTAGACTTACAATCACCAAATTTGGCACGAAGACCCTCCTAATCCATAGGCATAACGAGTTTATTTTGCTTTTTCGATATTTAACATATAACATAGAGTTGCCGAAAACCCTTTTGTCTTTCAAAATATCGTAACCAAAATTGTGGATTTAATAGTTCCGAGTAATTTCTAATCATATATTTTATTATTATGTATATCGGTTTTCTATATCATTTCTTTATATTTCGGCCGAAAAACAACATTTACTAAGAAAACCCTTTTTGTTTATGACGATATCGTTACAAAATTTTGGATTTAATAATTGTTAGTAATATGCAATTATGTTCCTGAATATGATAAATATGGGTCACCCTACTATAGCCCTGCCTATCTTGTTTAAATTAATTTATTTACTAAACTCCGAGTATGATTAAATAATCTCATTCGTAAAATCAGAGCACACATGTAAGAAAGCTAAAATTGATTGAAGATGCATAAATGATATGACCTTTCAAAGAGGACAATTTAGAAACATTTTAGAAATAGTTGTTTGTTAAATACGTGCAAGTGCGATTCCATCTATTCGGACTTATTTGCTTTTCAAACCAGATTAAAGGGACCCGAACATGACCGGCAGAAAAAGTCATTAAACTTTAAACGCAAAATCCATTGAACTTTTATGGCTTCGAGTGCCCTTCCATCCTGTCAGATACCGCTTGCGTCCATTGAGATTCGCTAGATTTTTTTGTTTTGTTTTGTAACTTCATTTGCTAATGACAATAAAACACAAAATGGCAGCATATGCGGAGTATTCAGAGCCTTATGCAATGGCGGTCCATAAAATACAAATACTAATTGTTATTAGCAAACTAATCTAATCTAAAAAGTTGTAAACGTAGTTCTCCTCCTTCCATCCTCTGTCTATTCGCCATCATGGCATGCTTCTGTTTTGTGGTGTATTTTTTTCTGATAATTTGGTTGGGCCGCCATTCCTTCACTTGTCCGAGTGCAAGGACAATTGTTCAAAGTTTCCGTTATCAAAAAACAAAGAAAAAAAAAAAAAAAAAAAACAAGGAAAAACAGACAAAACGAAAAAAGGAGAAAGTCAAGAAAACCAAAGGAAAATCGAAAAAGTTCTGCTGCGGCTGGTGTCGTTGATACAAAAGAAATTGACTTTTTTTGTTCGCAATTAGTTTAACAAACTGTGAGAATTTTTAGTCATCTGTCGTTTTGATGTTTTGGCCACGTTATTACGTTGATTTTCCAATCTCCTAAACAGAATGAATCCATGAAAAGTATGACATAAAATAAGTGAAAAAGGCGATTTCACTTAAAATTGACTTCCACCTTTTTGTTAGCGAATTTCCTTCTTTTAATGATGTGACGCACGGAAATTACAAAAGAAAATGCACCGAGCATTTTCATACGCACGGAAATTAGTTAATCAAAGTGGCGAGCGATAGAAACGCAGAAACGCTCTCAAAACTGACAAAATGTTAATCTTATGAAATTATATTTTAGCTATATAAATGAAGTTTTCAATTATGAACAGCATGCGTTTGTCCAAGTCAATGCATTTCCATTTGGCTAAGTGCAGCCCTACATAGGGTGGCAGCTTCTCAAATTGAGCACGATGCGATTGAGCTGCAGCGAGACATACAGAGATCGGCTGTCACAACGACAATGTCAACTTTAAGCTTGGCTGGCCATGCTTATGTCTGAGATGCTGCGGCGCAGATTGCATTGTGTAATAACGAAAGGCACGTTATGGCATAAAAATAAGCATGGCTGGGCAGCGCGTTGACATGCCGGCAGCCGTATTTGAAAGCAGATGATGGAGAACACTCGAATGGGAAGTGCAGGCGTGGATAAAAGCAATGCCATTAAATAATAAAGCCGCCATATTAAATATACGACGGGTCATTTTTATGCAGCGAGTGTCCCACCCCAAGGGCCCCTCGGTTGTTGTGACAGCAATGCCATAACAAACTGCCATCATAAATTACTCGCGCTCGCCTGCGAGTAGTAGACGTAGACGACCAGTCTGCCCGTCTGCGGGTCCGAGCTTCTCGACTGCTCGCGGCTAGGCTTAGCATACTTCATGCATTCTCCATTGAGTCACGTCGGGTTGTGTGGGGGCTATGATGATGACCGTGTCCTTTGGTTTGCATGAAAAGCAGCGTCACTGTAATTATTGTCTTACTTTGTGCAGCTAAGTTCAGCGCATAAATTGTATTACAGGCTGCGCATTAAAATTATTCAGCTGCATTGCTATAGGTATTCTTGACTGACGAGCTCTGGTCTCTTCTTTACGCTGCCCCCCAACCTATTGAAAATGGGTCAGTCTGTAGTATTTCTTAACAAATTATGCAAATTCGGAAGTTTTATTATCAATGCAGAAACTGTAATAATAATAATAATTCTGCATTGCTTTGAATTTGCCGCATTTGTTATTGAAGTTGTTTGGCTGCATTTCAAATTTTAATCGCATTAAATGGTGCGTCGGCATCCTATGGCATCACAGGGACACTCTCTTCAATGCACAAATTAATAAAGTTAAGTGACTGGCAGACAGACTGGCATCAGAATGAATTCAATTTTCATCATGTGTCGATTAAATTATTTCCCATTTCAAAGTCGATGAATTTGGGAATTACCGCTTATGTGGTATGTGTTCAAATTTGTAATCACTTTAATAATAATTTTGAAGAACGGACATTTATTTCACAACGGAACCATGCTTTTGTCCTTAAGGTAAAGCGGATCAAACGCATTAGTGAATGCCACCTCCTGCTGAACTGCGAGTCCACATTGCTAATAACTGTAAGGAACCTTGTCATGGCAAATGTTTGCTCTCAAAATCCTTTGCTAGAATTTCTGATATTAGACGTTGCTTATGCCCGAACATTTGAATCCGCGCTGTTCACACATATACGTATCCACTAGGCCGCAGTCGCCACCATTAACAATTAGAAATGAAACACGCAATCTATATGATAAATCCCAAACTCAGGCCGCACACCGCAGGCAATTTTCTCATTAAGCGCATGCAACACTTGCGTCTTCCTAGCAAGCAGCAGCAGCAGCCGCAGCCGCCGTCACCTCCGTCACCGCTATCGCTTTCAAATAAGCCTGAATTATTAATGTCCAAACAGACGCTAGTTAGCGGAGAGGCTGGAGCCGCGAAGCTCCGCTAGTAATTTGTTGTTACTGATTTTGTTTCTCGGGAGTTTGCTCCCCAAGGAACACGGAGTGAGGCATGTCGACTCAAAGGCGACTATGCATTGCGACGTGTCGCGTATTTGCGTTACCAAAATAATTGCCCCGCGGCCAAACGACAGGTGGCTGCTGACGATGCCGCGAATAAGAGACTCAGCGACTCAGGCGCGCACTACACTAAATGAGTTCTGGCTGTTTTGCCATTGGCTTAGGCATTTAAATGCAATACACGTCATAATTTCAGCGGGGCTCCTCATGTTCGCCTCATTGAGTGTGAACGCGGGGGCAAAATGTTTTATTTGAAAATTATGCGAAGAGAAAACCAAACCAAAAGGCGACTCGCCGGGCGTTATGCTGTGCATGGTATGCAAAACGAATGTTTAAGCGTGTACAAATCTAGCTGACGGTGCATATTAGGCGTTGCCTTACGTGGCACATCCGAAGACTTCAGACGACTTCCTGATATTTGATTGTGTGCTATTTGCATTTTGGCTGCGAGCTAAGTGATATATCATTGTGACACGTCGTTTAGGCGACACCAGTGGCGAGGGGATGCGCGTGGCTAAGAGATTTACTTCTGCTCCTTTAAAATAAATTGAAACTGCCTTTAAATCGTGCCCTATCGTACGCTATCGTCCATCTATCCAAGTTCATGACAGTTGAAGTTAAATGCACAGTCTATGTAGCACACACACGTTTACGAAACAAATTAGCAAATTTCGAAGGTTGACCAGCCGCACAACTCGAAGTCAATGCTGACTCATTAGTAAACAATTAAAATAAACATAAAATCAAAATGGGTATGGAAAATAAAAAGAGAATACTTACCGAATACACTTGTTACTGTTAGTGTTGTTGTTGCTGCAGTTGCAGTTGGTATCCTCGCCACTGTTATCAACTAATGAAGTTGTGGAATTAATGTTGGAATTTAGCGGTGACGACAGGCATTTTGCAGCGGACGTTGCAGCTGTGGCCGCCATTGAGCCGGCGGATGCGTTCGTTGTGCCAGCTATTGGTGTTATTGTTGTTATTGCTATTGTTGTTGTTGCTGGTGGTGGTGGCGGCGGTAGTTTCGCAGTTGTTGGCGTTGTAGCGGAATTCATTTGGTTTTGTAAAAGTGTTTCAAACAATGTTGTCGACAATACGGCTGGCACGCTCCCAGCGCCCACAGTGCTTACTGTGCCCACTGCGCCCACTTTAGCACAGCCGCTGGCTGGTCGCAAGTAAGGGTGAAAACTTTTTGCTGCACCTGTTGTTGTTGCTGGCGCCAAGGGAGCTGCGGCTGCTTGCGATGGTAGATTTTCTAAATATTTTGTCTGCTGCTGCTGAATACTATTGTTATAATTATTCAAATTGTTATTATCCACTATGATGTAGCCGTTGTTGCAGTTGCTGCTGAAGCTGATGCTGCTGATACTGCTGCTGGTGTTGTTGTTTTCGTTGCAAGTGCTATTTAAATTAAACAAATTGCCATTGGCAATACCATTTGCATGTGCAACAGGTGTTGGCAATGTCGGCGCTGCTGCCGACGCCGTTGCCGCTGTCGCACCCACTCCCACACAGACTGTGGTGCCTCCACCTTCACCTCCGCCTACGTCTCCGCCAATGCCACCTCCAACAACATGAGCTCCACTTATTGTCAATGGCGTTGCAGTTGTCGTTGTCATTGTTGCTACTGTTGTCGTCGATGGTGTTTGTGTTGCAGTTGCGGCTGCCGCTACGGTGATTCCGGTTAGTTTATCCGAGCGCAGTTTCAAAGATTGCAGCATCATCTGTTTATAGTATCTGTATCTATCGTCGTTAATAGTTTTAATCTTATTCAGCTGCTGCTTAGATTGCCTTTCTGCTTTTAACGCTTCTTGTCTGTTTGTGTTTGTTCGTCGTTTTAATTTGTTTTTCCTTTTTTGTCACTTAAGTTGAATTGCTTTTCTGCCGTTTAATGTAAAGTATCTACTATTTTTTGTGTAGCTGCTTCTTCAGTTTGATTTCGACATGTGTTTATTTTGCGATTAGAAATGTTGACGTGTCTTTGTTAATGGCTTATATATACTTAGTTTATCTGAAAGAGAAGAGATAAATGAAAATTAAAAGAATAGTAAGAATTGAATTTTAATATATTTTTTTTATTTTTATCTTTTAATTTAAGGGTAGACACATTCAAAAAAATATAAACCGTTATATGTTTGGATTTTAATCTGGAGCCGATTTTTATACCCTGTACCAAAAAATGGTATATTAAAGTTGTGCAAATGTATGTAACGGTCAGAAGGAGGCGTGGCAGACCCCATAAAATATGTATATTCTTGATCAGCATCGAAAGGCAATTCGATCTAGCCATGTCCGTCTGTCTGTGTGTTTGTCGGTCCGTCTGTCCGTCCGTCTGTATGAACAATCGGATCTCAGAAACGGTAAGACCTGCAGCCACCAAATTTTGCACGAAGACAAATTTATTTTATTTTCGATATTCGACCTATAACATATAGCTGCCATAGGAACGATCGGGTGAAAACCCACATTTAGTAAAAAAACCCTTTTGTTGTTCAAGATTTCTTAACTAAATTTTGGATTTGAAACTTTTAGCTAATGTCCAATTACATATCTCAATATTATATATATCGGTTTACTATATCACATAGCTGTCATATGAACGATCGGCCGAAAAACAACATTTACTGAAAAAGATATCTTTACTTAATTTTGGATTTATCATTATTTTGAGTAATATCCAATTATATTCCTGAATATGATAAATATCGGTTTACTATAACATATAGCTGCCATCATCCGAAAAATGGCTTTTACTAAAAAAAAATTATTTTTTTCTTAAGGTATCCTTAAGTAATGAATACAAAATATTGAAGCAACAAAAAAATACATTCAGTTTTGGATTGGGTGCAGGGTTTTCTATAGTCGGTTACGCCAGACTATAGCCCTACCTTTCTAGTTTACAATTTAGACTGTTTTAAAATAGGGAATGGCCTAAATTACTTGAAAAATAACAAGTAATCAAGTGTTATTTAGAATCATATATTATTATAAATGCTGGGATTCCAATCAGAAATTTGAATGACTCTAACTTATTTTTTATCCACAAATACATTTGCCTATTCAACCTATATCATATCATATTCATTTTCTGTGAAAGCAATTCTTAATTACAGTTTTAAAAATTATGTTCGGTTTTTCGTTTTATATTTTGTAGACAATATTTAACATGAAATAAGGCACAATACTTCATAGGTATTAAAAGTCGAGTGCACTACTTCGCCAACCCCAGACAGACAGACAAACCACAGGCATAGCCTTGATTATGAAGCGAAATGGCGCGGTTCACAGTCCGCAACAACAAGAAATACAACAACAGTGGCCACACAACCATAACTCAATGCCGACAGCCCAGGACACAGGACGCAGGCAACACAGGCGCGAACATAATGGGTGCTGGCAAGATATGCGCGAAACGCAGCTCGCCCATATCAAAGCGAATTATCAGGATATGGATAAGCCAAACGCTGATTTTGTCTAGGTGGCAGCCAATATGTGATGTTGAGGGTGCTCCGTCGTGGATGTTTGCTTGACTTTAAGAAGATTATCTCTATGAAGATGCCATAAAACGATTCCGACTTTCACTTTTACCGCAGCAGTCGCATTTATCCGTAAATACACGTTTAGCACCCGGAGAATGCAAAGAAAATCCGTTTATTCTATTATTTTTCATAATTAATATATGGCAAGGATATTTGGCAGCTGCTTGCCAGTCGCGCGCTTGCAGCTGCTTCAGAGTGGCGCGTGTGACTGTTGCGCGCTTGCTGCACGTTCCATACGTGCCAAGCAAACCAAAACAAGGGCTGCAACGCTTGCGACATTATCGCCAACACAGCGCTCGTCCTTTGTTAACCTTGCTGTCTGCGCACTTTGGTCTGCACTTGCTCTGTCAGCATCGTTTTTGGCTCGACTGTTATATCTACGAGTCGCCGATACCGATGCCGATGTCGTTGCTGTTGCTGTTGCTGTTGCCTTTGCCGATGTCAAAGTTGTGGTCGTTATTTTTTGTGTTATGAGTTTTTTGCGAGCGCCTCGATGGCTCCTTCAGCGGCCAAGGTACTTGCCCACGTTCGCCAGCATCCTTTCGCACAGTCTGCGTGCAACAGTCTCTCACAAGCCAAGCGCGCATCCTTGCTGGTATCCCCGCCTCGCCACACCAACGTTGGCTTATTGCTTTGCACCGGCACGACGCTAATTCACATACCGACATACACACCACACCCCAGCCACTGTCTGCACCCACATCAGGCTACTGTTTATGTTGTCACCTTGTATGTAATTCCATTCTATTTATCTATTGATTATTGAGTAGCTTTTTCCATTTATCTGTCTTTGTTTGTCTACTTAGTCGAGTTTCCCTTTTTCATGTTTTTTAGTCTTTTTTTCTTCCATTTTTTTTTTGTTTTTTTTTTTGATTTTGTTGTGATTTTAGTATTTTGTATGTTTAGCTTTTGTTGTTTTTCTATTTTACATTGCTCTTCATCTACTCGATTTTAGTTTTGTTCATCAGCGCTCGGCATGCCTGCCGCGATTATTTGCATTGCTCTTCAATACGTTTTCCATATGTGCAAGAATTCATGGCTCGCTACTGTTTTTCTGTGATTTTATGGCTGGATGGCTCGGAATATCCGGGTTTTGTTTATTGAGTGAAGCTTTTGCCTCTGACCGTGGGTTATTTTAAATTAACTTTAGTGTCACTTTTCTCGCTTTTTTTTAATTATCATTTCAACGTTGCATGACAGCCTGCTGAGAATTTTATGGTGGAATGGTAATGAGCGAGTTGAGATCATCTGTAGCTGCGCCTACAGCATTTGAATGGGATAGTGTGGGAAAAGTCGATTTTCGCTTTAGGTTCCATATCTAACCGAGTTAAATTACTAATCAGTAATAATTTAAATTGAAATGGGATCACGTGCACATCGATAAGTAAGATTAGTAGTTCGAAAATATTTCACTGCAAGTGTCATACTCGTATAAGTTTCTTATAATTTTTGAAGGTGACTTCCCATTACTATAAAACGTTACAAAAGTTTATAAAATAATGAGTGATTATGCTTTGCGCTAATTTAACTAAATTCCAAAATAATAAACAATTCTTGCATTGTGAGTCGATGAATTTATCTTGATAAGAAACTGAATGGCATAATGTACGTCAACTCCATAGAGATTAGTGTGCGGCGCAATATTTTGAGCGAAATGTATTCGAGCAGCCAAAACAATTGTGGCATTGTATACTATACCACCATGGTGACTCTCAGATTTTGAGCGATTGACAAAATACAAATTGTATTTTTGTAGAAAGAAAAGCATGCTTACTTTTTACCGGTGAATTGTAAAAACACACTTTACGAAAGTAAATAAAGTCCTCAAAATAATGTTGGTTAAAGAAGTCAATATAGCATAAATACTTTCTACAAGATTAGGGCGAAACACTCTTGTATAGTTGCTATTGTAATTTGAATGAGCTGACTTTTAGGTTTAATCACTGCACTTCACAAGCCTGAGCCACTTTATCGCTTAAATTCGTTTTGATTTCTAAATGTATAAAAAGTCTTGTGATAAATTTTTAAGCAAGAGATGATTTTTTAATATGCCTGTCTTGCAACTCTACACAAATCGAACACCAATGTCACAAAAATTCCACTGATTTCCGAACTCCTTGACTTCTTCGCTCTCAACAAGCGACTAAATAAGATTTTTGACAAAAGTCAGAAAATTTTAATTTCGTAATTTTCCCAAATGCGCGTAGTACGTCGACGAACACTGTCTCTTTGAACTAATTTCACTGGCGCATTCATATCTTTCGTTTAGTTAAGTATTTGGTTCCAACGGCGACGTAGATAAGAGACTTGCTTATCTTGGGTGCTGATAAGAAGAACTGACTATCGCGCTGGCGTCGTTATTGCTGTGGCCCGTGTTGTAGTTGTTGCTTAATATTGTTTGGCGATCGTCATTTGTGCTTTATCGCACAGGTACAATTCAGCGCATTGCCGCTAATTTACAATTGAAAGTCAATGTGTGTGTGAGGGCAAATATTTGTCGGTCTTTTAATGCGGATGACATGAATGCACACTGGCTTAAAAAGGCAGTAGATGGAGAGAAATCAAAAGCGAGCACATCTACTATATTGAGTATGTGCTATCTGCATGTGTGAAAAAGGAATAGAGAGAGAGAGAGAAGGAGAAGTGAGAAGTGGAGCGAGCAACCAAGTGATACAATACAGGTTTTTGTTTGATTTCAAGAAAAAAGGAAATAATTTTCTTTTTAATAAGTCTATTTTTTTATAACCATAAACAGTTCAATAAAACGGACTTTCTTTTAAATGTTGTTGCCTTTGGTTGAAGTTCGTGGCATAAATCTTCAAAAAGAAAAAATACTTCTCAAACAATATCGCAGTTTCTCAAATTAGTGTTTGAAAATTTTCCGTTGAAGGTTTTAAGTGTCCATTCACAGGTGTTGAATCTCAAGAGTAAATAAAGAAGTAAACACTTTAAACACGTACATACAATTTTTATACACAACCAATCATAAAAACGCAGATGCCACAAAAATGTTTTTTTTTTTTAGTAGCGAAATTAGCAATTTTTTCAGAATATTTAAAATCAATGCACTTGTTAATGAAGTGATGACGAAATATAAGCACAAAAATATGATAAAAACTCTTTTTCGAAACCGCTCAAGGTGAGAGAGAATTTATTCGCGCAACCGATATCCGTTCGTTAAAGGCCATAAATATGAACTAAACTTTACTAAAAAGCAAACCAAAACTCAAAGGTCCAAAAGTATGTATGTGGCAAATAGTGACAACAGCCACGACAATGCGAGCAGCGAATACAACTTTTATATAAAATAAATACCAACGCGTTGGCGGAACGTTTGAAAGTCGCGTTGTATGCGCGACCACTAAAGAAACTTAGCGAGCATTGGCCCGAGTATCGATGAGTTCCGTTTGAAGTGGTTGAACGGGAGGAGTTGGTCGCTTGGGCGGCATTTGTTGTGAGCGACACGTGTGTCCTTTCAATGAGTGCCACAACATTCAACATTCAGTCAGGCGGACGGGGCTAAGTATATTGTATTTAAGTCATGTATATGCACTATTCTGATGGTGCCATAAAATTACAATTCCATGGCAGAGTCGTATCTTTTTATACTCGTAAATAAATGCCATGTGTGTGCATTCAGAGAAAAAACTGTATGCCGTCAATTCAAATCGAATAATTGGAAAATTATGGTCGGTCACTAAATGGGTGTTAAAAATCGATCGAACAAATTTTGAAAAAAAAAAGAAAAAGAAATGAAGCTTTGGTTAAAGAACAAAATATTTCTTTAAAATTCGAATCACTCGTTAAAAATTCTTATCCTTAAAATTCCATTTATAAAAGAAATGAACATGAAATTTGACGGAAATTATTGATTTAAAATAATTGTGGTTTAATTAAACAGCAAGAAGATTTTCAAAGCTTATCTCGACCTTTAAGAGGCCGGCGAAACTGCTCTGTTATCATGAATAGTTGTTGTGTGCAACTCCTAATGCTGTAAGTGCAGTTGTAAGTGATATGATTGAAATAAATAGCTTTCTTTTTGGAAAGAATAATTATTTTACCTTTGGACATAAATTATTGAAAATAGTTTTGAATAATACTATTATTGCAGAGCAAATCGCCTTCTCAATGGTTTATTTAAAAGTTATTATTTATTGAAATATTCAATATTAATAACTTCAATTAAATATTTAATAAAAATCAATCAAACTATAAATTTCAATTTTTATACCCTGTACCAAAAACTGGTAAAGGGTATATTAATGTTGTGTTTAAGTAAAGTTGTGTGTAGTCGGGTACGCCCGACTATAGCCTCTGCTTTTCTAGGTATTTCTAATATCATGCACGCTTACACATATATACACACACATACATTTATAGTCTCCGTGAAGCAATACTTTACGGCACTACCGCGGAGTGCAAGTATAGTTCTTTTTGTTTTTGATGTTGTTATTGTTATTGAAAAAAAAAAAAGATGCATACAGAGTGAAATAAAGCTAATATTTGCCATATGGTGAAGTAGAAAATAAAAAATAGCCCAAAAATTGCTATGGCGGTGTGTTTCGGTGTAATCTTCTTCAATATCTGTTCCACTCTTCCGCACACATCAGGACGCACGTGTCTGCCTGAACACACGTTGGCCCGTGCACTTTGTAACTCTTTCTGCTTTACTGCTCGTTGTTTCATCTATGCCACGTCTACTGATTACTGTAGCGCATGGGTAGCAGAGTATGGGCATTTGAACCTTATCATGGCGTTTGTGACGAAGATGATATCAGAAACCGAGTACCCGCGCAGTACTCAACGGTCAGAAAATTTCAAACTACAAATCTTTCCGGGTCGAACAATACTTTGTATGACTTCAACTTAATCGAAAACAACAAACTAATCTAATTTGCTTACCTAAAAATTATGATTATCAGTAAGAGTTTCTAACTGTAACTGCAAGACACGTGCTGAGAGTCTGCCCAGCGCTAATCCATAAACGGAAGAAATACTTTGGGAACACCTTCTGATAGAAGGAATTAGAACTGTAAAGTTAGGAAAAATACTACAATTTATCGAGGATGTTAAGCTCAGAGATACACCCTGGATTCAGAAAAGGGGCATAATAGATCTTTGAGGTCGCAGTGCAATAAAACTCTTACAAATAATAATAAGAGTTTCTACATAATGAATATCTTTCGCAAAAGGTAAAAAAAAGTATGCAAAATTTTCTAATATATTCGAACCTTACTATATTCAGTAAAAAGGGGTAAATCATATCAGTATATATATATTTATAATCACATGCATCTTACATCTTTTTAACACTGGGCTTTCTTCAGAAAGTAAACGATTTGCAATCACTGGACTAATGGCCAATAGCTTGGATTATCATTACTTTGTACTTTTCACATCAAATTAACGAAGTAGTCAGTCTGACTGGCACAAAAGATTCGTTGCAACCGAGAGTGATTTGGTAACGAAGTGGTTCTGCTATTTAATTTCGAACTACTTATTTAAAGCGATCAATACGAAATTGGATTTGAGCAATTGTTTCACTTGTCTGTGCTTGTAAGTCACTCCTTCGCTTCAAGGATTGCGTGCTTGTGAATTTGAGCGGGTGGCAGGTTAGCTGGTCATCAAATTTAATAATTTATGTAAAAACTTTCCGTGGCTATTGGGAAAACATCATATGGTGGATGATTCTTCGCTTATGATGAATAAGACACTACCTTCGATCTAGGTTAATCCATTTAATTAATTAGCAAAATGGGCGTGTGAGCGTAGCACCAAACAGCAGAAAGAACAAATGTTGAACCATTTCAAAATGCCGGTTTGTCAGAAATAGTTGACATTGAGTTAAATTTTAATAGACGGCTGACAATCCCAAAATAAAATCAAAACTAATTAGATTCTGCTTTCGATGGAACATGCTTATTCCATCTTCTTTGTCTGCAACTTAAATAAAAATAAATAAATTTCTACAGAAAATAAACAAAACAAAACACTGAATGACAATCTGATGTTTCTGTATTATGACTATCCGTTGCGTGGGCGTGGGCGTCAGTGAGGGTGGCTGAGAATACGTTGCTGTTGGCATCGTCCGCAAAAAACATATTAATATATAATTTTTAATGATAAACTGACAATCAAAACGAAAAATAAAACTACAAAAAGATGAATATCCGCGCCAATTTTTAGCTATAATTGATTATTTTTTATCATGAATAAATAAAATATTTTCAGAATTTGTTTATTTTATCTCGAAGACTTTATGGCGCTAATTTCGTTGACAATTTTTTTATTTACACACAGCCGGTGATTAAAATCAAAACAAAGAAGAAAGCAGAAAATAAAAGCAAAACAAAAAAACCCCAATCAATGAAAAATTTCCCATTAAACATACGTTAAATCAGATTTTGCTTCTGGTGTGATGTGTACACTTTTTAATTAGGATTGCTCAACCTGCTATAAACCAATAATAATTTCAATAAGGCAACATCACAATAAAAAACCAATTAAAATATTTTCGAAACATACATAACAAATTTCGATTTACGAACTGAATCCTAATACATAGCCATGCCTGTATATGCATTTGCCATTTGCTATGTTCGGTTTGTCATTACGGTCGATAAATACCGCAAACATGTCAGCCATAATTATTGCCCAAATTCTATTTGAATGTGCAGCTTTGCTAACTACACCAACCCTTGTCCCTTTTCTGACAGTGCGCCAAGGCTCACAGCACTCGAACCATCAACTGAACTTCTTATGCGTACGAGCCGACCAAGCAAATACAAACCCCTGCCGGAAATAATTGTAAAGCTTTGACCGGCCGATCGAACGGTCGGTCGTTAGTTCGGTTGCTCGTCGTTTGGTTGTCTGGTCGCTCAAAAGGCGTCGTTGTGCAGATGATTGTCGCATTAAATTTATATTATTTCTGCTGACAATGCTTTGCAGCCGGCTGGTAGCCACTGGCTTACCTGCATTGAGGCTTTATTAGGCGTGTCACATATTTTTGGAATGGAGTTCTTTGTTAGGATTCCTTGTTGTTATTCTTTCTGTTTTTGTTGAAAGCGCAATTGTTTCTTTTGTTTATTTGCATTTGACCACTAAACTGTGTGTTTGGCTTTTGAGGCCATGTACACATTGACCACATTTTCGTGGGTTTTACAATAATTTTGTATTCCGTAGTTTGATTTCTCATTTTATCTGCAAAGAGTTTTGTTTCATTGCGGTTTGGCTTTTTATTGAAGTTGGGAAATTGCTTCGTCTTGTCCTTATTTTAGAATTTGGCTGAATATTTTACTTAGTGGATATTAAGTTTAATTTGCTTGAGTAAAAAACTATTTAAAAACATTTTTTCTTTTTATATTTTTAAATATTAAATAGCTCATATTGGTTGGTGTTTTGAACTCATCTCAAAATTGTTAATCTTACAGTTGTAGTGAATCAGATTAAATAATATAAGTGCTTATTTAAGTTTGTGGTAGTAAGACTTAGGTTCACATCATCAATTTTATTTTAACTTTGGTCTATTATTAATGCTATCATTAAGAAACTTTGTTTTTCTATGAAATGTATGAAAGTACAGTGCACTCGTGGTAAAGCGAATTAATTACCAAGGGAGTTCATGTTAGTGAAATTGTTCACGTTAGCGATTGTCGAATTTCATGAAAAAAATTTTTAAATTTTAAAATATAAACTGTGTTTTACACGCTTGAACATGAAATTGTTTTATTATTATTTGCATTATTAATTTATAAAACTAAAATTATTAACTAAAATTCATTAAAAAACAATATGAAATCACGAGAAAATATCCATTGAAATAAAATTTATGCATTAAAGAAATAGCTGAAATACTTTTTTCTCCCTTACGCGTCTAAGTATACTCATGTCACTTTGATCAACCAAAGCGTCGAATTTAATGTATTTCATACTTAGAAAACATATGTAGTGAAAAAAATTTTTTACCGTTACAGAGTAGTCAAATGTGAAAAAAAGCTGGTTCACGTTACCGCGAGTGCACTGTAATATAAATTTCATCAGCGTGTTTCAGGAAACACATTTAATGAATTTGCCTTTTGTATTACCTTCCATTTGAATTTATTGGGCTGCAGCACAAGAAAAAGACAACTAAAACATATCTTGAACAAAAATTAGTTTAATTTCAAATTCACAGCTAAATCCAATTCACTTTTGTTATGCACAAATTTTTTTCTAGATTAAACAAGTCTCTGTGACGAACATAAATAATAAAAAACAAAAAACAACAAACAAAAAAAAAAAATCTAAAATGAAAAATTAAAAGAATCAGACGCACGCACTACGAACAACTAAAAGAAATGTCTCGTATGACAAATTGGCTGTATGCAACGTTTGGGTGGCGGGCCGGTTTGGCAGCGACGGTAGAGTGGCGCGAACTTTGCGAAGTAAGAAGACGGAGACGTTGACGATTTCGCTGCCGCGAATGCGAAGCGGGAAGCGTAGACAAACGGTAGACAACTACGATGTCGACGTCGACGCGCATCCACTTGATGGGTGAAGTGCGAGGTCAAAATGTGCAAACAATGGCATTTACAAACAATAAACAATGATTTTACAGAAACCGAAACCAAAAACAAATCGAATTTTTTTTTTTAATTTCTTTCATGTATTTATTCATTCTTATTTTGGGCTTTCAATTGCCCAATGTTTATTGGGTTACACTTTATATTATTAATTCGATTTCTGTAAATTAAGATCTATATACCATTGTAACTTTTGCTTTTCTTTTTGGTTTTTGTTTTCTTTATAAAAATTTTTTTTTTTATTTTTTCCACATACTTAAACACTTATTTATCACTTCTAGGTTTTGGCGAAATTGATTTGAAAACTTCGTGTTGCAGCTTCATTTTCATTAGCAACCGCATTAATGCATACAAGTCGCAAGAAAGCAATGAATAGTGAACTCGAGCAAATCAAGAAAATGACGGCACGAAGAACGCTTCGCGCGTAACTCAAGCGCTGAAATGGACTGAATAGAACAGAATAAACAAAACGACACGGAACAGAGCAGCAGAGATCCGACAGACGTCGACTGATCGCACACAAAATGGAACGCAGCATCATTGTGTCGTCGCTTTTGCTGCTTTCTCTTTGTTCGCGCTTCTTGACCGCAAGTGGCGACTGTCCCAGCAGAAGCAAATGTCCAAGCAGGGAGCACACGGCACAAAAATTAAAATAGCTGAATACATATGTATTTAAATATATAATATTGCCGCAAAATATAGTCAAAATTAACAGAACGAAAAAGAGACTGAAGAAGCTCAACGCTAAAATACAAAAATTTATTTTTTATTTAATGTGATGTGCTTTTCCATGGCTGCTCTAAATGCAAGTGCTGCCAAAGCGGTAGCGAGTGCATAAGAGTTTAACAAAACAAAAAACCGGAAAAATCAAACGCTTAACCGTTTCGTAGCTGCTTTTTCTTGCTTTCGGCTTGCGTTGCTGACGTTTTCAATTAAATTTGTATTTGTAGATTTTTTTATCCATTTTTGTCACGCGTTCTTAATTTACCATTTGTTTCTTTTATATATTATTTGTGTTTTGCTTTTGGTAATCTTTTTGGATATTGTCACTAAATCAAATTTCAAATATTTTAGTTGAAAATCTGATTAAATAAAATAAAACTGTACTGAAATGTTGGATTTTTTGTTTAAGGTAAGATTTTGCAAATCAAAATAAATCCTGCTACGATTTTAATTTCTTTGTAATAAAATAAAAAAAGAAAAACTAGGAAGGCAAGAACAAGTTCAACAAAAATCGCATTTGCAGAGCATTTATTAAGTATTTGGATAGACTATCGTAATACCTGTTACTTGTATCTTCGGTCTGTGGAAGAAAAGTAATCGATTTTTAATTTTGTCTCATGACCCGCAATTTTTATATTCTTTAATTTTATATTTCACCCCACAAGTCAATCAGGCGGCAAATCCTACTGCAGAAGAAGATAAGCAAATAATTTGGGATTCTCGGTTTCCAATAACTGACCACTCAAGGTTGGATTGTGGAGGAATATGGTGAATTTATTATGAACATAAAATTGCTGCATCTACGCATTATAAGTTTTATGGATTTTGGCTTTTCTACTGTTGCCTTTACTGTTGTTGCTGTTTATTCATTTTGTTGTTTGCTTTTCGTTGCTACCCACATAATTATTTACGCTGCTAAACTCAACAGCAGATGTTCTGGCATCAATTAAACTATTTAATTGTCGCCTGGATGCTGGTGACTGTCTCCTAATAATAAATTTATGAAAGACTTTCTTTAGTTTTTATTTTCAGCTGTTGAATTTTGTGTGTTTTTATGTTTTCATTGCAACGATTGCAAATATGAAAATATGAATCCTCCAAGCAGATTTCCAAAATAGAGTATTCAATATTCAAATAATAAAAATTTCTCAAGCATGAATGCAATATTTGACAGTCAATTAGATCCACATTCCGTACAATTCGCGGAATTTTGAAAATTATATTTTTAATTTCATATTAGTCATTTATAAATAAATTCAAAGAGAAAAATAATTGTCAAAAATATATTATTATCAAAAATAATATAACGGTTTATTGTGTTGAACTTTGACATAAAACGGTAATTGTTATATCAATAACCATAAAACAATACGATAATAAAAATAATAATAATAATGGCATAGTATGACGAAAAAAAAGAAAGTCGTGAATGGAAAAGCCTCAAAACAACTTTTGCGATTAAAAGAAGAAAGCACTTGAAATTATCTATGACTAGAATAAAATAGCAACCAGGCACGGGCCAACAGTAATGATAACAACAATATAAGAGCAGAACCAAGAGAAATACAAAACCATAATTTCGAACGTGTTTTGAATAAGTTAAAACCCGCGGCAAACGAACAACTTCGCAGACCAACAAAACACACTTTCTTTTACTCAAACTTGTGGAACTTAATTCGTCATCCTGTTTGCTCCCACTGGCTGTCTCGCTTGCAGATGCCTTCATTGGCGCAAAATTCGTGGTTAAAATCGCTCGACCGCATTCATTATCGCAAATGGCTTAAATACTTGGCAACCGCCAAAGAGGCAGCGATGCAGTCGGTGATGGAAGCGACTTAAGTCAAGCGAACCGCGTAAGGATTCGGGTTTGGCGGCTCATGAAACGCAAAGTTTTGCCGCCATTGCTTGGTCGCTTAACGTGGCAGCTGCGGGTGTAGCTCTGCACAATAAGCAAACTGGAAAAGAAATAGAAGAGAAAAAAAAAACAAAACTCAACTGGGATAGCTAAAATGCGCTACCAATTGTTTGAATTAGTGCATGCAGACAGTGCAAGAAAGTGGGGGAAGTTGCCCGAGTTCGTGTCTGCTTGTGCAAACTTTTCGTTGGAGTTATGTCCGACAAACGAAATCAACTTAGGAAATATTTTTCATGCGCGGCTTGTCCCTTAGTTTCACAAGTGCGATGAATGGCAGGGTCGGGCAGCGCGGGAGCTTGTCATAAGAATTATTACTGTTTTACACTTTTGGGAATTGCGATCAAATTTTGCCGCAGTATATTTTCCTTTTGCATTTTTGCAGCTGCATAGCTGACTTTCTTTCATCTGCAATGCCCTTGATTACTTGTTGATTTTTAATTAATATATATTAGGAAGTTGGAGAATTCAGCAGTTTGTCTTCTCAAGCACAAGCACGGGAAGTTTTGTGATTTCTGGTATATAGCTATAATCTTGCGATTTCTAATAATGTCTTCAAAGATATAATGGAGTGACGCATTTAAATATTACTTCTACTTCTCAATTGTATTCTCTTTCATTGATGACTATCGATGGTCCATTTTTAATTGTTTCAACTGATTTATTGCTGCCATGTCCTTAATTTGTTGTTGTTCATATTTGTGGCTGTTGTTGTTGGTTACATAATATTTGCCTGTTACTGGATACCCAGAACCTTACATGATGGATGTTGCTTATTGAAAAAGTAATGAAGATTAATTGACTGACCATCAAAGTCATTCATTACAATTTGGCGAAGTCCCTCGTTCTATCGTAAAATAATTCAAAGAAAATTTACCACTGACACTTTTCAATTAGTCACACGAGGAAGGAGTGAAAAAATATTTTATTTAATTGTGACAGTAACACGCTGAAAATGAAACGCCAACAAGGAATATTGCCGGCAAGCAACAGCCACAGTAGTGCTGAAAAGTGAACAAAACTGGATTCCAAACAAAGCACGACGTTGAACAAAAGACGCCCAAAGGGACTCGAAAGTGAAATAAAAATAAGAAACGAAATAAAATGAAACTAGAAGTAAGAGAAATAAAACCACAAAGTGCCAAAAAGCAAACTTCCGAAGATTAATTACAATTGAAAACAAATGAATGCAAAGCGATAAGAAATGCCAAAAGGATTAAAAGTAGTAGCAGCCACAGCAGCAGAAGCAGGAACCGAGTATAGAATTCGCTGGGAGTTCGAGACTTTTGCCATGGCAACCAAAAAGTGCGAACGACAAAAGTCACAACTTTGCTAATCAAGATTCGAAAAATGTTTGGCAATCAAAAGCCATCCAGCGCCAAGCGTTGAAGCCCAACTGTTCACACCTAAAACTTCGACATCGTCGCTGTGCAAAACATTCAAAAAGAAAACATCTCTACCAATAAAAAAACACGCACTCACACTACTGTGCTTCTCATAATTATATCACCCGAATCATCATTTGCAGCAACTTTAATGATTAAATTAAATTAGTATAATATACCATATTTATTATTTGCAATGATGTTGACAATAAAGTGCTTCAATTTTCACGACTATGTTGTCAGATTGGTGGAGAATAAAATCACAGTTGCAAGCCGTGAGAAGATCCATATCCAATTAATTAAAGGTCTTTAAGTGAATGTCGTCAAAGCTAAGCGAAAAGTCGCAGCAAGAATGCGATCTCGAACCTTTTGAATCAGAAGCTAAGTACTTCAAACAGGACGATACAGGGTGTTAGTCTGGAAGTAAGTAAGCTGAATATTATTTTGCAAAGGTATTTCAGTCTTTCACTACAGTGGGGCTGTTTTCATGAAATGCACTTTATTTTCCAGTTTGTATAAGGGTCAACCAGGCAGGCCGAAACTGCGGCTAGTTTATTAGCTTGCGACGTGACTAACATAGTTTCGTTTTCCTTTTGGTTTGGAACTGCCAAAGACCGAGCATACAATAGAGTAAAATATGTGCCGAGGGGGGTGTCAGACTTGCTGGGGTCACGATTTTTCATGCAAAGTAAGCATTTCGACTGCACACATTTGCCACAGGCTGCTAGAAAATAAAAAG
This sequence comes from Stegana nigrithorax, assembly GCA_037044495.1. Taxonomy (NCBI): domain Eukaryota; kingdom Metazoa; phylum Arthropoda; class Insecta; order Diptera; family Drosophilidae; genus Stegana; species Stegana nigrithorax. The sequence goes on along the minus strand of JBAMBQ010005496.1, from coordinate 92,267 downwards.
GCAGATATCCAAAAACAAAAAACAACAAAAATAAAAAATAAAAAAAAAAACTGTATGTGTGCACAAAAATGAAAAGCAAAATAGTAGAAAGGAACGGAAGTAGACATTAACACCATTTAACTGAGTGACCGAACCCGAAAGTGAAGTGAAGCAGTCGAAGTAGCTGCCAGAGGCCATTCACGCTGGGCTGCTGGGTGCGCTCAAAGTTTGTGCGCATCTTGCGTTGTGCATGTGCCCGTGCTTGCGCCTGCGGCTGTGCCTGAGCGTGAGCGTGAGCTTGAAAAAGTGTTGAAAGTTTTGCGTATAAATCAAGAAATTAATTAAATTTGACATACATTTCGCAAGTAGTAACGTAAACAGCTCCATCTCATTTTTTCAATCCCGCTTTTATGTTTTTTATTTTTATTTTATGTTTTTCATTTCTTGTTTTTTGTTACGCTGCCACTTCCGTTGCTGCTTACCAACATTTTCTTATATCGTAATTTTTTTGCTATAAAGGAGAGGAAATTCAAGTTTATTGTGAGTGTGCGATGATGCTTGGGATGCGGTTACGTTTGCTTTTTGCCTGGCAGAAATTAAAAGTTTCAAAATCCTTCAGCAGATGCGATGAACTGACTGCGTAGGAAGTGGAAGAGATATGCCACACTGCTCAGAATTTTTTAGTTCGATATATGTACAATATTCATTGTTTAAGAAATATGCAAGAGTTTCCAAAAAGTTCTTCGAATTTTTTAATGGAGTTTTTATTTAAAAAAATTTTTTTTTCCCTACTTTTATCGCTTTAGTAGTTATTGCAGCTTGTTTTGATGTTAAGTGTTGAAGTTAAGTGAGAGCTTGCATATTTATTTTCGTGCAAAATTGAAAACGACGTTTATGATGCATTGGTTATGGCAAAATGCTACAGGCCACCGACTAACCAAATTTAGTAAAAATTATAAATTTTTGATAAATAATTAAAATCAAAGTTGGACTAATTTAAAGACCATATAAAAATTCAAAATAACTATTAAGATTTAAACACATTCATAAGATGTTTCATTATTTGCCGCGATACTTTGGTGGCGCGGGTGAGCTAGTGTTGCTCGCATTTTTTACCCGGTCTTTAAACTTTGATTATGTTTTTCGAAATAGAAAACTCGGAGAAAATAATTTTGTTAATAAACCAGTTGACCCGGCAGGCGTCGTACTGCCCTTTTTTTCACATAATGATGCAATTAGAAACGTCGTATTAGTTTTATTATTATTTAGAAGATATAGTAGACCCGGCGAGCTTCGTACCGGCTCAGAATAAATAAATGTTAGATGAATTAAATTCAGTTTTTGTATTTATTGAAGCATCTTGTGATATACGACATTTTTCGTTTGTTGTCAGGTGCGAGAACAAACAAAGCGGATGGATTGCCGTCACGTAAATATGCTACATACAATTGACCGTGAGAGAAGCATTTGTTTTCGAGATTCAGTCCACAATCACTCAAAGATTCACCTTGTGATTTGTTGATCGTCATGGGAAATGCAATACGCATCGGATGGCATATTGGTTGGGATTATAGGAATTCTCGAAACTTTCGAGAACTTTCCTTTTTAGTATCGTTGCGTGAATCACATTGGCCATGAGATTTGTCACCACTAAGCGCGTTCCGTTAAATAGTTTTGGTTGATTCAGATTTCGAAGCATGATGACTACTGAGCCAATTTTCAGTTGTAAATTGTGCTGTGGCAAGGCAGGCAAATCCAATGAATTTAAAAATTCAGTTGGGTAGTTGGTTGCTTCGTCTTCGTTTACTACAGTGTCGATAGATTTGAAGGAATGCAGTGGACCAACGATTTTATTTTGAACAGTGAAGTTTAACTCATGCACATCTTTATTCTTTGCTGCGAAAATTGTTAGTTCACTCAACCAATTTTGACTCTTATGGTTAACTGTTATATTCGGGAACACTTTGTTTATGAGCTCAAAAATTGGGCGGGAATGAAATCAAACCGTTCGTTTCGTCGACAGGAACACGGCCATTACCAATATTTAGCCATTGCTTGGAGAAATCTTCGGCGAATGGATCGTTTAGCAATGTAGCTCGCATGTTTGTCATCAGCTGAAGTTTTTTCACATAGCGCCAAAGAGTCGACGATTTTAGGCAAGCGTTTATTTCATCGGCAGCGGTCGATTTTGGAATGACTGGCAATGTCATTGCCGGAAATCGCCAGACAGCAGAAATAATGCACCTTCAAAACATCTTGAGTCATTGCATAGATCTTTCATAGTTCGATTGAGTGCTTCCAATGCGCGTTTATGCGCCATTGTGCATTCATCCCTTATGATGATTTTACTTGCTACCAACACTTTGGCCATTGCTGAGTGTTTCGCAATGTTGCATGTGGGTGTATCAGTCGTTTGAAGGTTTAATGGCAGTTTTAACGCTGAATGAGCCGTTCGACAGCCTTCTAGCAACGTGGCTGCTATCCCTGACGAAGCAACTGCTACATGGACAAATCTTTATACATTTGTGTGCTGCGACATCGGTAATCGTAAAGGCATTTTTGTTTACTTTCGCTGATTTCCTGTTGATTATGCTATAGCATGTGGAGGATCTCTTCGTTGCTTTGCTTAGAGTGTTGAGGAGTCTCTTAATATGAAATTGTATATGCGTGTGCTGCGACATTGGCAAGTGTAAATCGTTTTTTGTTTATTGATTTTGCTTATTTTTTTTTGCTTCGAGTATTAAGCAGACGCTTAAATCATAGCAACGATCTATTACACAGCAATGAAAAAGTACTCAGAGCGCACGCTAACAAAAGTAAATTGTTGTTTCATTAAATTTATATAATACTTATGCTTTTGAAACTAAAAGTTATTAGAAATTTAACTAAAATACATGCAATATTTGTAATACTATTGGGTAACTATTGATTTAAGTGATTTAAGTGATTTATTGAAATTAAATTACAACGTGACGGGCCTTAGATGGTATAGTCTCGCCATTGAGCTTGCATATGGCTCAGAAAATTTAAAGCCCTTTCCTGTAAAGATCAGACAATCTAAGTTAAAAATTATTTGAAAGGTAATAACTATATTTTTCAACATCGAAAACCAGCCCAAAACATTTTGGTCCGCATGCAAAAATTGCTAAAACCCAACCATTAAGTTAGCATTTTGATAAACTTAATTGCAAAATGGCAACGAATGCGAAACGGCCTTTCAATGTACAGCACCGATCAGAACACGACAGAAGAGAGCGGAGTAGAACAGTGCAGAAGATAAGAGACTCGATGGCGAGTGCCATAAAGGCATCCTTGTGCCATTAATTGCTGCACACTCATACATTTCCATGTAATCGCCAAATGCGTTTTGCATACAATTTCACGAAATGAAGAAGGAAAATGCTGAACAACGGAAATGAACCACATTAATTTTGCGACGAGCCGATTGCATAAAGAAACGCAAGGCCAAAACGATATGCAGGCTGGCATTCAGTCGAATGAGCCATAAATTGCCGCATTAAATAGGAAATTGATAGCCAGAGGCGAAGTGAGCTAGAAAGGGTTAAGCCTCGAAATCCTTGCGCTTGCTCGACGGCGTTAAGTTTACAGTAAAACAACAGCTGCTGATGTCTGGATTTCTCACTGTCTGCGACTGATGCGCAGGCAGCTGTGCGTGATTGTCGCTACGTGACTTTCTTTCTCCATGTCACAATTGCTGCGCTCGGCCATCTTCACAACCAGAACAAATGCAAAATCACAAAAAAACGGGAAAAAAGCTGAAAGCAACTAAGAACTTGTAAGAGAGGGAAAACATGGCTGAAGACAACTCTGCTAACTGGGCGCTCGTGCACTACTTGGCATTTGTCAAAATGGCGGCACCAGGATATTGAATTTTGGCACGTCCGAGTGGCAAATGTCTTGGCGCACATATAAACTCACGAACAACAACATCAAGTAGAATAATATCACGTAGTACACTTAACTAAACGTAACTAAAACAAACTTATCTACTTTCACATAATACTCTTCGACTTGTCGTACTAAGCACCTTCGTCCTTGCCCCGTGTAATCATCGAGTCGGAGAGAAAATCAAAGTTAAGCATTTCCAATTGGATTTATGCGTTTTGTGTGTGCCATGCGCATGCACTGCGACTCGTTTACCCCACTGTGCCATTGCGCATCCTGCGTATGCTTCCTTTCCCCGAGCGCCCGCTCCTTGCTTTGCTTTTGCCTAATCGTACCTAAGAGATATGCGAGATAAGACGGCATTTAGTTATCTTATTAATCAGCCAAACTTTACTACAGCATATCAGTTTTTATTGTTGTTGTTGTTGTTGTTGTTATTGTTATATCAAGAGTGTGTTGCTTGCCTTACTTTGAACAAATTGCAATTTTCCGATAAGCAAATATGTGTTTTTTGTTTATTATCGCACTGTCGACACACAAGTACTCAGACACCAGCGGCAGATGCACGTATTCAGTTTTATGATCAGCTTAGGTTATACGCACACGCCGAAGCGATTTATTTAGCTAAGCGAAATTAATTGGAATTTTACGTGTTGATTTTCAGTTGATGCTTTGCTGATTGGTATTTGGCTGATTGTTATTTTAATCGATTTGTTGTCGGTTCTGTTTATCTTTAGTACTCCAATCGCAAAAAATGGCTATGTTTGTCTTGATGACACTCCAGCTATACATTAGCTTATTAGTGAATATATTTTATGCCACTTTATCAAAATTTTCTGTCAGCAAAAAAGCCATATGCTTAATTTATTATGATTGACTGATAATTAATCAAAGGAAGAGGTAAACCAACTCTAATATCAAAAGCATTTGAATTTAATTCTCGTCACTGAATGAAGGTCAAATCACCAGTTATAATTTTCTGCTCATCCTTGCAAAAGCTCTGTGGAGATTATTCGGTAAAGTTGATTTCGATTGCTTGGATAACTTTTTTCAAAATTAATAAGCTCAGCTCAAAACAAAACTTCATACTAAAAGCAGTCACATATGATCTATTGTTGCAAATGCCCCTGTAACATATTAAACTAAATGAAAGCTTGGTTTTATTCATTTAATTGTTGGGCAAGCAATTAATATACAATATCTATAATATGCACGCAACAATAACTTTGATCGCTATTTATGTAATTCATATATATACAGAATTTTAAAATCGAAGTTTTGATGTAATGTGTGTTAAAGTGAAATCTGTACTTTGGTATTTTAAGCTGCACAGTAAAGCTATCTTATTGATTTAGTTGTATGTGACAAGAAATGTTCATAAAGCCTGATTCTTAAACTTTTAAAACTTAAATTTGGTGCATTGAAAATTATGATCAAAAATATATCAACTTGATGAATTTTACTATAAAATTTGTTAAGGAAATTCACCACGGCGTGCTTCTAAGCCACACTGGAGTAAAAATAAACCAATAGCAATACACGCGAGCACTTCAGAAAGAAAAAAAGAAAAACTAAAAAGGCAAGAAAAGGAAAACTGAAAAAGCTACCATAAGAGCACACAACTGAACACTTAATACCTAACACGACACAATAACGCTTAACAAACAATAAAGCATAATGCCTTTACAATACACGAGTATCAGCACATAAAGCGTTTTATGGGATTATTTGCTGAAATGTAACATTTGTTATTTATTTGCGACGGGTCACGGCGCTGCTGATGGTCGCCGAGAAAATACCGAAAAAACTAAGCCTTGAAGAGCCAAAAATACTTTTATAGCGCCACAAGGTATGCAAACCGAAAGTAGCAATTCATAAACCAAACACAATTTCCAGGCCATAAAAAAGGTGTCCAGCAAACAAACTATTCTACCCTTTTCTTTCAGTGGGGATGCCAATAAGGATACGTCTAAAAGCGGCGTTTAAAATTTGTGGCAGGAAAAATTTAAAAATAAAGTTGAAAAGGAAAATCAGGCATGCGTGCTCAAGGCTCAAATGGTTTTAGGCTTAGAATGTTGGGTAAAAATTATAATTTAACAAAAATAAACACAAATTATGCACAACATTACAAATAAAAAAAGAAAGGGCAGGCAAATTTGGTATCTTATTCAAGGTAATGGGCACGAAACCCATTCAACCAGCGCATAATCGTTTCAAGACTCTTCATGCTAAACTCTCAGATGGCTCTTGAAGTGAAAAATTCAAATTTTCTTTACTTTTATTCACTTTTTTCGTTTGTTTTTTTTTTTTTTTTTTGTTTGGTATTTAAAGCTGCTCATGTTGCAGATAATTCGATTTGACAGGCGTATCAGTCACGGCAAGTGGCTTAGGAATTTTCATAGATCTGCGCATGACAAAGAAAAAAAAATGTATTAAAGCCCAACTTTTTGCAAATTGCGACGAAATTGAATTTATTTAATTTTCAAATATGTTTTGATGCCGCATAATGCCATAAGCTGGCGCCGCTGCTGTGCATTGACAGTTATCAGTTGTTGAATGTGACTCTTAGGCGGCAAGCTGCACAGCGTACTAAACCAATATCACATATGTTTTTACTCAGCCCAACTGTGATCTGGCGTCTGTCAAAGCAAATGACGTCTGTCATTCGCCGTGCAACGAGTTGCTTAAGCCGGCACGGCTTTGTAGCAGCTGCCAAACAGTTGCGAGAGCAAAACAAAGCCTTCAACTTATCGAAATGCCAGGCCAGGAGTCCGGCCACATCATGCCAAAAAGGTAATAGCCAAAGTGGGCCAAGTAAATCACACAGCAATCAGCCCAGTCCAGCCCAGACCAGCCCAGTCAACGAGTAAGCGACAAACTCAACGCGAGTCCTGCACTATACATTTTACAAAAAACTCCCAGACTCACCGAAAAAAAGGCTGTCATGACTGGAGGGTAGGGTAAGTTACGGTAGCATAGGCTGTAGGGTAGGGGCTTCACATTCACATCAGCTAAAAAGTAACGAAAAGCTCTAATCCGCTTATGATAGTTGGCCGCCAGTTGTCGGTCAGCGTCGCCTTGCTCGAGATGCACTTCAAATTGATTCGTTTGAAAAGAAGCAGGCAAACCCCAACAGACCGCCAGCCGCTGCCTCACTCCAAGCCACGCAGGCACACGTAGCGGAAATAACTTTCTGATATACGAGCTTGTATACATTGGGCTGTGCTATGTGTTTTTTTAGCACAGAATCTTTTTACTTATTTATTTATTCTTTTTTCCGTTAGCCACAACAACGCACATGTCAACTAAATGCTTTTAATCTCTGTAGCACAAGTTTGTCGCAAACACATATAAAAAATGTAATGCCAGGCTGCTCGGTATTAAAAAAGTTTGTTGTTAAAAAACTTCGCCCACGAATCAACCTAAATTCGACATCAAAGGTCGCATTAATGTATTAAGTTGAAACCAAAAAAAAAAAAAAAAATATCGAGAATAAGAAGAACCGAAACCTGCATGCCCACACATGACGTTTGCCTTTGGCAACTCTTTCGAATCTAACTAGCCGCATATGCCAACTGACACGCCCCACTGTATGGCATGAAGCATGTTAAGCCAAGTAACTTCATATTTCAATAATATGAACCTCGCTGAGCGCTTGCCAGCAATTTCGGTATAAAGAGGACGGTCGTCGAATCGGGCTGTGATGCTCGAACTTTGTTTCACAATCGAGTGCAAAATTCACTCGAGTGGATTAAAAGATTAGTCAGAGATTATGAAACGCAAGCGTTGATGGCAGTGGCACGCGGCACCCTGCACCCTGCATCGGGCAACAACAGGGTGCACGATATGAGTTCAAGTTGGCTTCTTCGGTGCTTCAGAGCCGTGCTCTTCATTTAGCAAAATGAATTGCACTTGTGTGTGTGTGTGTGTGTGTGCCTTATCCATATCAGCTGCCGTTTAGCCAAGTAAAAAAGTTGGGCGAAGCAGCACAGCTCAGCAGCTACAGTGGCTACACAAAGTATCTGCCGCTTGATGCCAAGTTCGAGCGCATGACAAGCCAAGCCGTGTGGCTGCTGATAAGTGTGGCAACTTCGAATTTGTTGTTGCATATTGTTGGTTGGTTGGCAGCTTGGCTGGTTGGCTGCCTGGCTGCATTGAGCTTGGGACACCCAAAATTAAACTGAAACTTAGAGCGAGGCCGCAAGTCGGGTGACTTTTAAATTCAAACAAATTAGCCAAATGAAATGTTAAATTTCCTTGGTCGCCGTTTGGGCGCACAGTCGGGGCTAAGTGTTAAATTATACAAATCAAGTTATATTTAAAAAGTCAACTTCCGCCAGCAGCCGGCAGATGTTTCGGCAGTGATGCTGCTTAAAATTCAGACATTGACCCTAATTTAACGCTTTGGCAGTTTTTAATTTCCATTTTCGACACTTTACACTCCATGCTGATTACTGCCAGTTGACACTTTGTTACGGCGAATTCTTCCTTTTTCTTTTGCATTGGCTTTCTTACAGAAAAGGAACCAACGCAAGGCAGGCAACTTCATTATAAATGCGTAGTACACGCGCGCATACACACACACACACACACGCACACACAGCATGCCTCAAGAGGAGAGAGTGGAGTAGGGAAAATCTGTTTATGTTTGCTTAAATAAAGTTTGTGCATTAATTTTGTTTTACCGCCTCTGAATTACCTAAACTCAGCTTTGCCGAACTAAGCTGCACCGGACACTGTCGAACGGTAGAAGTGTTGGCCGTCGCGAAAATCCTCATTGAAAGATGGTTCGCTGCTCGTCATTCGATTTTCCTCTTCAGTTTTCCCGTGCCTTCGTCTGCGCTTGATTAGAACATGCTGAGACCCTTTTCGCCTCCGCAAATGTTTATTATACTGAAAAAGTTTCCGATTAAGTTTGAATCTGTAATACTTTGTCTTTTTTTTTTGTGCTGCTAGCCCGAAAATGTTGTGTCAACATATTAGGCGCGACAACAACAACATTGTAAGAAAAAAAGGGTCAAAGACAAACTCAAAATTGGGGGATTCTTTTTCCTTTTTTATGTTTCGGTCTATTTACTTATCTATTTACTTTGTTTAAAAGCGGAAAAATTAGTTACGATTAAGTTGACGAGCTGCGGATATTATTTATTTTGGAAGACACTCATTTCAAATCCCTAAACGGAAATTAGGATTTCGCACAAGACACGATTTTTTTTAGATTGAGGCTTATGCGTCTTTTGACGAGTCGTTGGTTGGACCTTCCACACTATGAGTCAGGAGTCGTCGGCAGATTTAGTAAGTTCAGCGTTAACATTAGCAACAACATCATCACTATCATTATCCTAGTTACCAGATGAATTGTTAAAGCATAATAGAAGCAGGCAGCAACAGCAGCCATTGCAACAGCAAAAACAATGTCCGCCCACCTCCGCCCGCATCCTTCTACGTCCGCAGAGCCAGTGCCTAGTTAGCCAGGCAACCGTCTGGCCTGCGGTCCTTTCTCCTTTCTTTTAAAAGGTGCGAAAATTAATATTTGTATTAACAGCAAAGCGAAGCGAAAACAGCATTTGGTGTATTGCGTCCCTGGTTTCGTCGCGTTGCTGCGGCCATTATCCTTTATGCTTTGCGCCTTTTGTTGCAGCATTCCTCTTGCTTTTGTTATTGACGTTGTCGTTTTCGTTGTTACCGTTGTTGTTCGCACAGCTTCCCGCTCCTGATGCACCTCCTCCAACAGCATTGTCTTTGATAGTAATTAATTTCCTTGGCATACTCTGAGGGGCCATGAAACTCAGACACTTGCTTTGTACTTGCGCCATGCAACGTAGTCATTTTTGCATTGTACTCTGCGCCATGCTGCGCTTAGCTACGTCGAAGCTATGGTTCCCATTTTGAAAGCCGTATTCCTGCTGCTGCTGATGCTGCTGCCCCTGCTCTGAAGCTGCTGTGGCTGCTGCTGTTGCGTGGTGAACGCTTCACGTCTGTGGTTTTTGTGTGTCGGCATGTGTTTGGCAAGCCGTCCTGGGTTATCTCTTTGCTTTTGGCTTAACCCCCAACGCCAGGAGAGCTTCCGCACTGTTTGACTGCTTTTGATTCCTGTCTTCGCTTGTAAATTAATTGAATTTTTGTAAAATTTTGGAAAACATGCGAGAAGTAAATCCATCAATCAATCGCTAAAGGACGGGCAGGTCGTGCTCTGGGCTTTAATCATAACGATCGTTGTAACTCAAGAGAGGATACTGAAGAAACAGGTTAAATTTTTTGTATCTGTTAATGAAATTCATATAAGTTTTAGAAGTTGAATTTAACAACTATTAATATTTAGTTTTTAATATTTGAAAGAATTCCTATTAAAGTTGCTTTTTTTTTAGATTAGTTTTGAGCATCGTTACAACACGTGGTTTCCACCATTACTTTAAGAAATATTTGGAGTTCACCATAAGCAAATGGCATCTCATTTTAATTATCGGCATTAACGCGATCTAATTTTAAAAAAGAAAAGATTGCCATAATCAGAAACTTTGACATGACCATTAGTATATTTGTCAGCCAAATGGCAGACAGCGACGCTCGTTGAGCATCGAGAGATAAATAATTGTATTCATGCACTGCGCACTCGAGCGTGAAAAACGTTGAAGGCGCACAAGAAGTGTCGACCGGCGAATACAAGCAAAGGATGTGCACAGGATGAACATTACAAGGTTGCCTACGCTGCCGTCGCTTACTCAATTATAGTATTCAACATTAAACGTCATTGCACAGCAACAATGAGCTGAGAAGCGCGCAACGACCCACCACCCGCACCCATTCAGTGCACAGCCAGTAGCCAGCAGGCAGCAGCCTGCAGCCTATCTGATTACTCGCCTGTCTGAGATTATGGAAAACGTCAAAGTAGCAAAGCATGAAATTAAAATGCGCCTAAGATGTATGACCGAACGTTGTTTTCGCATAAATATGCAGCGATTGTCGCTTGTCGTCGTCGCCGTCACCGTCGTCTCCGCCACACAGCAGCCGCTGACGGTACTGATGTTGTTGCGTCTGTTGGAAAAATAATTTAATTTTTCAAGGCGCGCTCATTGGCAAAGTGTGAACGCGTGCGCGGTTTCAAAGCCGTTGGCAATCACAGTTTACTCCTTGGTTCGCCTTTGTCTGACATCTCTGTGTCCTTCGTCCTTACAGAGCTAATCTTTTTACTATTCTTGTTGCTGTCGTTGATATTTTTGAATTTTTTCATAATATTATTTTAGGCTTTGTCTGCGAATGTTTTGGGAATTATGCCAAGCATTTAAAGAAGCCAAGCAAACATTTTTCGACCCAAGATCCATTGCCTGCAGCAAAGTACGGTTGCCGTTTGCCATTTTGGTCACACTCCAGAAAAAAAGTTTTTATAGTCAAATACCGCTTGCAGCCTTATTTTCATTAAATTTTATGTTCAATTTTATTAAAATATGCATGGCACCTAGTTGTGAACTGAAACAGTGCAACAGAAAACTTCAATTGACTTCAATTGAATGTAGAAATGTAGAATGCAGAAATATTTGTTTAATGTTTATAATATAACTCGCGCGCATGTGGTGGGTTAAGGCTTAACATTCATATAAAATTTATATAATTAATGCATATTCAATACACGTGTACGTTTCAATTATGTGCGCAATAAAGCAATGCAAAATAATTTAATTAATTTTCATTAATAAACAAAAAGGCAGGAAATTAAAAATGCAACGGTAACCACACCAGCATCAAGCACAGACAACATCTGAAGCCAACCGAAGCCAGGTGCAGCCAAGAGTATCCAACCCAAGCAGAACAACAGCAGCAGCAGCAACAGTGCGCAAAGAGAGAAGACAATGTGAAAAATGCCAAGGAAGCAAAGTAAAGCGCGAAGGAAACTCGCGGCAGTCAATTAAGTGAATGTCAAAGAGAGGCATGTGATACCCACAAAGGCGTCGGCTGTCTTATGCAAACAGAATCGTACTAGAATCGCGCCGGAGACGCACAAAAACCGCACTCGACTCCATCCACCACTCGCCACTCGCCTTGAAAATGAATATTAATGCGGCGAATATCCACAACTCGGCAGAAAGAGTGGATACTCCGTACTTGGCTTATTCCAGCAACAATGTGAAGCATGAAAGACGCTGGCCCATGGTGGCTGCTGCTTCGAATCGAGTTAAATTGAGTTGAGTTTCGAATGCTTTTGCCACATTAATATTTATCAGTTATCAGTTCACTGTTAACATTTAACGGGACATACTCAGTGCTGCTGCGTCGTTTCGTATTAATTTGTTTGCTTTTACTTTAATGATTCAGTTAACGAACGAATGAGTCGATGGCAGTAATTGAATTTGCGAAAGTTGCACTGTAAATGACAGTTTTTACGGAAATTATTCAAAGGTGTATTGGTTGAACGGAGGACCTACATAAATTTGAAAGATTTGTTAGTGTTGTCAGCCGTGATAGAAAAAGACTCCTGCTGGTTAAAATTTGGGATCCCAGCGTTTCCGTAAAAACATTTTTAAAAACCCATACTCTAGCTAACATTCGAATAACATTGCTTATTCGTGTCGTGGGAAACTTGATAAAATTACGCGTATTCGCTGTTCTATTTCCATTTACGGTCAACAGAAAAGATTTAACCGACAAAAAATTCATTGACCCTGACTGCCAGCCATAAGGCATGACTACAATATGGATTATTATATGTACAGCCGAAATCGGCTATAACGACATCGCTTATAGCGACATATCGGTTAACACGACGATATTTTCGATAATATTTAGTTTTTGTTATCAATTACAACAAAAAACTAGAAAGGCAGGGCTATAGTAAGGCATAACCGACTATAGAAAATGCTATACCCAATCCAAAACTGAATATGCTTTTTTGTTGCTTTACGATTTTGTATTCATTATGTAAGAATATCTCAAGAAATAAAAAAAAATTTTTTTTTTCTTAGCAAAAGTCATTTTTTGGCCGATCGTTCCTATGGCAGCTATATGTTATAGTAAACCGATATTTATCATTAAATCCAAAATTTGGTAACGATATCTTAATAAACAAAACAGTTTTTCTCAGTAAATGTTGATTTTCTGCCGGTCGTTCCGATATTCATAATATTGAGATATGTGATTAGGCATTAGCTAAAACTATTAAATCTAATATATGGTAACGATATCTTGATAAACAAAAGGGTTTTGGTTACTAAGTGTGGGTTTTCGGCCGACCATTCCTAAGGCAGTTATATGTTATAGGTCGAATATCGAAAAAAAAAAATGAACTCCTTATGCCTATGTATTAGGCTAGTCTACGTGCCAAATTTGGTGGTTGAAGGTCTTACCGTTTCCGAGATCCGTACGTTCATACAGACAGACAGACAGACAGGCGGACATGACTAGATCGACTCGCCTTTCGATGTTGATCAAGAATATATACAATTTGTGGGGTTTGTCACGCCTCCTTTTGCCCGTTACATACATTTGCACAACTTTAATATGGCCTTTACCATATTTTGTTACTGGGTATAAAAAGAGCAGCAATCGCTATAAATTTAAAAATATTTTTCCGTGAATATCACTTAGAAAGACTATCGGTTATAACGACTGAATTTCGCCGGTCCCTTGAATGTCGCTATATGCGATTTTCTCTGTAGTTATAACAGGCGGGGTGACAGTTCGTAGGCTAGCGAAGAAAACATTTTTTTTTCGAGGGCGATACAACGAGTATAGCAATTTTCCAACTTTTCGAGACCACTTTTGTAATACGATTTATCTTTTGCCTCAAAATAGGCTTCAGTTTCAGCGATAACCTCTTCATTCGAGCGGTGAGAATTTTTTTGAGGTCGGCGAACAGCCGTTGCTGGTATCTGGCGAATACGGTGGACGTGGGAGCAATTAGAAGTTCAATTCATGTAGTTTTGCCATTGTTTTAATTGATTTGTGACACGTCAACAGTAAGCAAACGCGGCAACCATCTTACACACAGCTCTTTCATCTCGAAATTTTCGGTCAATATAACATTATAACATTTTTTGAAATGCCTATAATTTCAGCTAGCTCATGAACCTTCAGTCGGCGATCATCCAATACCACTTTGTGGATTTTCTCAATCGTTTTTGGTGTTGTCGCCTCATTTGGATGTCAAATGCGTTCTACATCAGCCGTGTCTCTACTATCTTGTTTGAAATCAGCCATTCAACGTTATAATGTTTTTTCTGATGGAACGGAGTCCTTATAACAGTTTTGAAGCCATTGCTTCGCTGAAATATGGATTTGATACTAGTAGCGCCATCTATGTGTCAACCTACGAACTTTTCACCCCACCTGTTATATGCATAACTACTCAGGAAAGGGTTTTTCATGAAGTCACAGAGTGTCTGCGGTAACTCATACATATGCAACAATGCCACATTTTAGCTACCTAATGCAATTTTAACCTGAGCACTCTTTTCAAAGCTTACTCACTTATGCACGTTCGTTACCCTTCAATAAAAAGCACATAAGTAAATTTTCCCTGCCTATCTACACATTGTCAGCGAAATAAATTTTCACGTTTCGAAATTTAATTAAGTAATTAAAACCTGCAGCCAGGCACACAATTGTCGATAACATCGTAATTATCGCCGTGCAGTCACAACAAAGCGCAGACCTACAAAGAGCAACAATGGCCAACGCGATAAACATCGAACGAGTCCGGCCTTGCTACACGATCAGACAGGTAAACGGACGATTATTTCATTTGTACTGACTGCAATGTCACTGAACCCATCATCATCATCACCATCAACATCATCATCGCCGTCGACAACATTCGAGTCGGGGTAATAAAATTTGTCAACAATTAATGCGAGTGCAAGTGCAGCGTTAATAAGTTGCCGGTCAACGGTGCAGGCAGCCGTACGATAGCGGCTCACCTGAAATGCAATTTATGCAGCATTGACATTGCACTTTATTGCTAGAGTACATGGACATTCAACTTCGTCGAATCGAAGCGAATGCTTCCTCGATGTAACTGCATGTGTATTAAAAATAATAACATTTTCATAATGAAATCTATTAACGGGCCGCTTGCCTTTTTGCCTGGGTTCAACGGCGAAGCAATTTTAATCAGGCATTTCAAAATCCAACACGAAAAGTATGCAATGTAAAAAGTGTAACCGAATTGCATATATGTGAGCTCCATGGTTAAGAGTAGAAAGAAAAAAGGTAAATTTAGCATAGCATAAGAAATACAAAAAGGAAAAGAGGTAAAAGCAGGAGTATAAACCTTTTAAAGCACGGGCAACCTTTGTGAAGTCAAGCCAAACAGAAAACATTGCACGGTCAAACCAAACGGGATGAAACGACTCGAAACGACACGAATCGAAACGAAACGAAACGCAACAAAACACAACGAACTTAATTAATTAGCCAAACTCTCAACTAAACTCAGTTGAACTAAGCCACAATCTGATTTCTTTTGAGATTTGCCACGGACGCTCTGCCATTCACATACATACAAGTAAAAACACACACACGCACATACGCGCACTCATACTTTCACATATACATGAAAACAATCGGAACCCAAACTTTTGCCATATGGCTTAACGCTATTGGTTCGTTTGCCTGCGTTGCCTGCCAGGCTGCCCCGTTGCCTGCCGCACATGCGTCTTGCTGCACTTTCGGTTCAGTATTTACTGTTTTTCTTTGGGATTTTGGTGTTGTTTTTACAGTTAAGAGCGGCATGCAGCGTACGCAGAACTATGCCACTTAACTCTTTGTTGTGTGCGTCCTGCCTGCGTCTCGCCATCGACCGCAATACGATTGTGGTGCGTCGCCTTTCTTGTCGCCTTCAATTCATTACACTTTTGTTGGGCTTCTTGGGTAATGGTTCGAAATGAACTAAACCTGGCATTTGAAATGTGACAGGGGCACTCAAAAAGCCCCTTGGAGGGCAAAAATACAAAGAGGCCTTCCCACTTCATCTGCTGCCTATGCGTAGAAAAATTTGTATCGAGCAAAAAAATGTGTTGGCTCTTTTTTACAGAAACTCTTTCTGTTGGATTTTTATACCCTGTACCAAAAAATGGTAAAGGGTATATTAAAGTTGTGCAAATGTATGTAACAGGCAGAAGGAGGCGTGGCAGACCCCACAAAGTATATATATTCTTGATCAGCATCGAAAGGCGAGTCGATATAGCCATGTCCGTCTGTCCGTCTGTCCGTCTGACCGTCTGTCCGTCTGTCCGTATGAACGCACGGATCTCGGAAACGGTTAGACCTACAACCATCAAATTTGGCACGAAGACTCTCCTAATTCATAGGCATAACGAGTTTTTTTTTTTTTTTTTGATATTCGATCTATAACATATAGCTACCATAGGAACGATTGGCCGAAAAACAACATTTACTGAGAAAAACTTTTTTGTTTATTAAGATATCGTTACCAAATTTTGGATTTATGGATTCTAAGTAAATTCAAATCATATATCTAAATATGATAAATATCGGTGCACTATAACATATATATGCCATAGGAACGATCGGCCGAAAAATGGCTTTTACAAAAAAAAAATTTTTTTTTTCTTGAGATATCCTTACATGAATGAATTAAAGCAACAAAAAAATATATTAAGATTTGGCTTCGGTACAGGGTTTTCTATAGTCGGTTACGCCCGACTATAGCCCTGCCTTTCTAGTTTATTTTATCTTTTTTATACCCTGTACCAAAAAATGGTAAAGGCCATATTAAAGTTGTGCAAATGTATGTAACGGGCAGAAGGAGGAGTGGCAGACCCCATGAATTATCTATATTCTTTCTTAGCATCGAAAGGCGAGTCGATCTAGCCATATCCGTTTGTCTGTCTGCCTGTCCATATGAACGCACGGATCTCGGAAACGGTTAGACCTACAACCATCAAATTTGGCACGAAGACTCTCCTAATTCATAGGCATAACGAGTTTTTTTTTTTTTTTTTTTGATATTCGATCTATAACATATAACTACCATAGGAACGATTGGCCGAAAAACAACATTTACTGAGAAAAACTTTTTTGTTTATTAAGATATCGTTACCAAATTTGATTTGACGATTTTAAGTAATATCAAATCATATTCCCCAGTATGATAAATATCGGTTTACTATAACATATAGCTGCCATAGGAACAATCGGCCGAAAAATGCCTTTTACTAAAAAATAATATTTTTTTCTTGAGATATTCTTACAAATAAATAGAAAATCGTAAAGTAACAAAAAAATATATTCAGTTTTGGATTGGGTACAGGGTTACTACTGGCCGGGCTAGTCTAGTTTTTTTTTTTAAATTTTTCGTTTACTTGCTAATCGGCTTTTGGCAGTATTTTAGGTATTCAGAAAGTATTTTGTATCACTGAATTTTTGTTTTTGTTTTTTTTTTCCATTTTTGCCTGAACAAATATCTCATCGTTCGATTTCCGTTTAGTCACATACATAACTCAAAAATGTTTTCGATCAATTTACTAACAGATTTGGATTAAATTTTAACGTGCATTCCGTTGTTAGAAATTCTGCACATGTGCTCGCAATTCAAATTGCAAAACTTCATCTCTCTGCCATTGAAAAGGAAAATCTTTAAAATTTTCTTGCATGCGACTTGGAAAGCCTTCTTAGATGCGACAGGCTGGGGTATGATTGCGACATACTTTTGCCTAACGTGGCACAAACTTTGCTGCTACTCGCAAATTAAATTAAAGTTATTAAATCATCAATTCAATCAGACAATTAGGAAGTTTAAAGTTGAAAGTTTTCAACTGTGCTGAATTTCTTCGGGTTCTACTCAACTTTTTTCCCCCGAAAACTTTATGCAGCGTCTACCCATTGGAGAATGGCTTTAGCCTCGTATTGACCAAGTGAGCAAACTTGCACATTTGTGGCACCGACGAATGTGTTGAAAGTGCTTGGCAAGCAGCAACTAAACTGAGCCGAACCGAACGGAACTGAACTGAACTCAACTGAATATTCGATGATTTTATGACACTTTTGCCAAATTAAATTTCAGAAAATCGAATTAAGGCGAAAGTTTTGCGCGTCGAATGCTGCGGTTAACTCCAAAAGCTACACCGTTAACGCTCCCCCTCCCTTCGCACATTAACTATTACGATCTTTAAATATGTCAGAACATTAGCGGCGTCCACTCAGCCGCCATTGATTTCTTGAGTTGATGGGTGTCTGCGGTGCGGTGTCGTAGCAATTTGAGTTCATTTCAATTCATGCATGACTTGTTATTCTTATTGTTGTTGTTGTTGTTGTTATTGTGCTTGTATTTGTCTTCGTTATTGCTTCAAATAATCACTTTACTCGCAGACATTACTCATGCCTTGCCGACCATGCTTCGTTACTCGGCTTCATCCTGACTGCGTTTGCCCGTCCGTCTGATTGTCATTCTATTGATTTCAATTTCATTAACGCTTTTGTTCATGCACTCTCATCGTAGCTGTTGCTGTTGTTGTCCTTTTCGCACATATCGTTGATGTTGTTGCCGTAGCTGTCTAACTGTCTTTCATCTGTTGGCAGTTGGCAGTCGCTTTGTCCACATTGAGGACGACAACGATAAGGACAACGACGACAACGTCAACTCTACCACGACGCGACCTCTATTGGTCAACAATGGAACTTGTAATGAAAACAACAAAGCTGAAATAACAACAACAACAACAACAACAAGTGGTACTATAAACAATCATTGCCATTGTAGTGGTTCTTGCCGTTGTCAACTTCATTGCTGTCGATTACTCCCAAAATTACGCCAAAAGCAAATGTCAGTCACAGTAAATTCAACGTTCGAACTGTTTGTTCGGCTTGAAGTGCACTGTGAAAAATCCAATAACGATTTGCCTTCAGTTGAACTTAAAAGGTGTTTTCCGTCAAGTTCATAAGATTATTTATTTGTAAAATACAATTTTCAAAGCATCTAAACTTATGCCTATGAAGACACATATTTTCCAATTTGAATCTCTTATTCATTAATACCCTCATGATTGCTTATTTCGGCATATCTTATTATTTAAATTATTTATTTATTATATCTTATATTATATTTTTCCCTTCAAATATTTATCTTTGCTACGTTAGCCAATGGCTTTAGCACATTTCTTAGTAAAGCTCTTAAATTTACTTCAGTGCTGCTTTTCTCGCTGTGTATTTTGGTTACCTCCTCTGAGCGCTTTTCCAATTCATCGCATCAGTTTCTGTTTTTGTATTTGCTACAGTATTCTCTGGTCGAAGAACAACAAACAAGTGAAATAAGTGTCTGCCGAATGAAGAATGTGCCGCAATGTAAACAACACAACACCGCATTGCTTCCTGCCGCTAATCCTCTTGCTCAGCCCCACTCCACCAACCTCTCTCTCTGGCAAAAGCAATCGCCTTCTCCTAGTTACCTGGCTCTCGATTAGTTTAATGAAATTCCGTTCACTTACAGACACATTCTCCAGGTATGCCAGTTAGACGAACACAACAAAGGTCCCAGAGCCAGGGCCACAGCTAAGGCGAAGCGTTCGCAGCGTCTGCTGCCACTAATGAAAATACACAAATATTTAGTTTGCCTCTAATAACAGCCCCACCAAACTGCCGTTGGCCAGAATTTGAACTGCGTTGACTTCCATGTTGCCAAATGTCGCCGCCAATTGGAAAACACGAATGTCGCCTCGTTGTTGGTCATTGTGCCTACGAGGGATTGCTGTGAGTCTGTGTGCCGTGTACGCTAACGCTTTTTGTCGGTGGATAAGGGGCAAAGGGGATTGGGTATTGAATCATCGGTTCGTTTGCGTCACTATCATTGTTGTCTTTGCTATGGAAGGCGATGATGTGCGCCTGTCAGCATGAGTCTGATTTTCAATTTGTGATCTTAATCAGCAGCAGGTGTCCGACTCGTTTCAGATTCTCTATTTGCCTTCACTGTTCCTATTGCTGCTGCTACTGCTGCTGCTTACTGCTGTTCATTATCAAAGGCGACGTCATGCTTTTTTATTACATATTTTATCGTTTCTGTTTTGTTTTGCTTTAGTGTGGTTGTTATGGTCGTTGTTGTTGTTGTCCTTTCGAAAAACGCTGGCAAGTCTGTATTAACTTTGTCACTTGGGCTCAACAATGCATTTTGTGCTGTCGCCTGCTGTGTTCATTTAATTAAATTACTGAAATCGTTTAAACTTGATGGAGCAACGTGAGACGTGTCGATGGCTGATGCGGGGCTGCAAAACTAAATGAGGTTTTAAAAAATAGCTTGTGTTGGTATTTGTTAACTTATTTCTCTTTATATATAAAATTAAATTTCTTATTTTTGACCTTTGCAGTTATTAAACTGATTTAATGGTTTTCATAAATTGAAAATCGAACATTGTTGCAACTGTCATTTTCTTCTAGGCAAAATATCTTTTCCTTCCACAAAGTGATCAAGTAAATGCAACTTTTTCAAATAAAGCTGAATGAAAAATAATTAGGAAATCATGCAAAGCAATACGATTTTAAAAGTTTTTAAAGAAAGAAAATATGGTCCATTATTTCAATTCTGATTGTGATTCCTTAGTTGTTGTTTTTGCAAGTCGTGTCATTATCATTAAGAATATTGTTGACCATTTTTGCATTTTGCATATTTTGTTGCAAGAAATAATTTTCATTGTTTTGTTTTTTGCACAAAATTTTTTTTTTTTTTTTTTTATACAAGCCCAAGGAAGTTCCACCCTTCACAGCCGAAAGCATCTCCAACATGTCGTTTATGTTTGTTACACTTGCCGCTGCATACAAATAACGCAATGTCGCTCGAAAAATACCATAAGAAACTAACCAAACCAGAATACAGGAAACCGAACCGAAAAAGAAAAAGAAAAACTTTACAAAGTAGTAAAATGAGTTTTTATGGCCAACATTTTTTACTCTCTCCGCCGAGAAAATTAGGGTTAATTTCGTAAATTTCCCGCTTTCAAAGTTTACAAAATGTCGCAAACAAAATGCTTGACCAGGCAGAAGTTATGCCAAGTGAAAAGCAAAAATGACCGGAAATAATTTCCATCTCCATGGAGCGTGACATGACGTGCGGGGCGAATGCGTAATTTCTGCATTATTTCGAATTGAAACGTCTTTGCGAGAAAAAACGTCAATTAAAAGCAAATCCTGTCTCAAAGCCACAAACTGAACTCAAAACATAAAGTTGGCTACTTGGCCACAGCCAAGAGAGTTGACTCGCCACGTCGCCCTATGACAAGATGACAAGCCGACGAAGACAGCAATGAAGTGAACCCAGACGTAGCCATTCGCAAAGGCAGCAACTACACGGCACACATCGCCGTACAGCTTTGTGGTTTTCCTTCTTTCTCTGACCAGACCACAAATGTTGTCTGCCAGCCGGCTCTGGAGGCAACGTCAACGACGCCATCTGATTTAGTGGCTGCTTTAGCAAACGAGGGCCACTCTTGCCATCGCTCACTCGGCACTCGCCACCCGGCTCTTCGTTAGTTGTTGCTTTTCAAATCCTTATATAATTGCACACAACTCAGATGCCTCATAAATGAAGCCTAATTTTTTAAAGGCAAAATATATTTTTACTGTAGTTTCTAATATTGTTGCTGTCATTTTGTTTAGCCACAATTCTGCTTCACAGAAAGGTTATGTTGGCAAGTGGTAGTCTGTGCACATTTCTTTTACTTTCCCACTTTCTATTTTGTATTTATTTTTGTTTTGTTGTTAGTCTTTTTTTAAGCTGATTTGTATGTGTTGCATATGATTTTCACTTGTTTTTCATGTGTCAGCCCAGACAGATGCACAAAACCCAGTTTAATTGAGTTGCGCCTGGCATGTCGGCAGTGTGTCCGAATGTGTGAATCAGGATTGTACAACTGTGCGACTGGTTAGCTGCACTCATGTATGGACGACGTAATAAAATCGGATTTATGAAATTTCATTTTAATTTCTATCGTTTATTTCATTGATTATGCAAGAAACTATGTAAGACTGATGCAAAATGAAATTTGAAATAATTTGTGGTGAATTTTAAAGATTTCTCTGTTTTTTGCTTCTGACATGTGACAAATGCAGAAAGTTTCAAATTGAAAAGCCTTTCTAGTCGGTCTTTATTAGATTCGAACACTGAAAAAGATAAATTTAAATTCGTGCAATTAATGTAGAAATTAGAATCCATGTTCTTTAACTTCTCACCGCAAAACGTGACAATATCGCTAATGTCAAAACTCTGCCCAAACCAAACCGTTCCGTTAAATGCTCTACAACATGAACTTCAACATCAACAAGCAAACCTGCTTATGCAGAAAAGCCCTTTGTATGTTATGTAATATTTCAATATAAGTTGGTGAACAACTTTGCCATTATTGCTGAGTATTAAATTGAGCAACATTAAATGAAATTTTTAAAATTTGTATCGTTTAATATCAACATCAAAGGCAGATCGGATGCCCGAGACCAAATTTTATATTATTATTTATTTGTTGTTTTCCACTTTATTGCTTTGTGCCAAAACAACGCAATAAAAATGGTCCTTAAATATACAAATTTTCAAAGGAATGTGTTACGAGGCCTGTTGTTTCATAATTTTGTATTTTATGTTCTTCTTCTTCTCACCACGTGTGCTTGAAGCAAAGAATTTCCTGCTTTCAAAAATATTTTCGTACGCAAAATACAGCACAGAAAACGAATAAAAAATTAAAAAAAATACATAAAAACAAAAACAATAAAAGGTAATGTTGAGGAAAACACGAGTTGCGATAAGTCTGTAAACAGGAAGATTGTAATAAAAATGTTAAAACGATGAAACTGAAAATAAAATCATAAAACTAGCTTCAATAGAAGCCAATAAAATGTTTGACCTGCTGTTGGCAGTGGAAGATTTTTTAATACGGGTAAGATTCTGAAGCGTAGCTTCTATACTATCAATCAATTTTGCATAAAAAATTACGAAGCTATTTTTAATTGCCTACTTTGAGGCAAATACTTTGAGAGCACGTTTCGACCAATCCTAATTAATGGCCAACGCTTACGCAGTTTTGCAATGAAAATTAATTACACAACGTGCACAGAAAATATGCACATAAATTTCAACAATTAATTAATCATCAATTCTGTGGCGAAAGTCTTTACACCAAAGTCCGGACACGAGCGGCTCACTTCGGCGGCGCATAAAGGTGTGTGGGTCAAGCGGCGCCCGACGCTTAACGAAATAATAATAATAGCAACAATGATAAGCATAAATGCCAGAGGCAAGCGCAAAAGAAGCTACTTAAACTCATATTTGTCAAAGCATGAAATTACGAAGTCTTCTTTTGCCAGCAGTGGACGAGAACGGTGAACACTTCAACGGCTGCGAGGAGGAAGTCAGTCTGCAGCAATCATCATTAAAATAGCGCCGCGACCGACGTCAGCAAAGGATTGTCAACCGTAAATGATTGCTCATAAAATGGTGGGGCTTTTGGACATAAAAACGGCCATAGGCTTTCGGGGCATACATCAGTCATCGGGTTTATTGGAAAAATTTGTTTCAATCAAAAAGCCTTGCAGTAGGTGGCACAAAAACAAATACGAAATCAAAAACTTATCACCAAAATGAAAAAGAATGAAAACATCAACGACAACGAAAACGAAAACGCGAATGAGAATGAGAAAAAAAGGGATTTCTCGCTATGCCACAGAATCAGAAAAAAAAGGCCATTGAAAAATTGTTCATAACAATTTTCGATTGTCTGCAGTTGGCAGCAGCGAACACGTATCGCATGTTGCCGAGTGTTAGACCAACATGCTTCTACAACAACACGCCAACAAGGCAAAGTGGGCTAACTGATGGCTGGGAGGAGACTGGACAGAAGGACATTGGGATAATGGGGCAATTGGACAGCCATTTCGGCAGGTGCTGTCGGATATCGTACTTTAACATTTAGCCACGACGCTGCGCTCTCTCACGGTTTTGAATTTGAGTTTGCTTTGCAATTGCATCGGAGTTTCGCTTAGTTGTGCCACTGCCGCTGCTGCTGCTGCTGCTGTCAGTGTCGGCGTCGCAGTTGGTTGGGTAAAATGGTTATCCATATTGTTTATAGATTTCCCAGAGTCAGCTGACGTTGATTGATCAATATGAGTAAACGTGTTTGGATTTTCATTTCAAATTTTGCCAACACCTTTTTTTCATATTGTCGTTTTTTCGCATCGTCGTTGTTTCGTTTGTCGTGTTTTGTTGTATCTGAGCACTCTGCAGGGGCATTTGTCAACTCTTGCGCGCTTGTCATCTGTCATTGTGGAATTACTCCGGCTTTTAGGCGAAGTGCGGTGCCGCAGGTGTCCCAGGTATCGCTTTAGTTGTTAAGCAGAGTTAACCATTAACGATTAAAACGCATGTGATACGATGACTCAACATTGTATTAGCCAACCTCGTCTCCACATGCGTTTTCGCCGTGATTAATCACACGCAATGCTGGCTCAAGACAGGTTTAAGAGAAATCCAAGCACAGAGGAAATATAGTGAAATATTTAAATTATATTGCATGAACATTGATAAATAATTTAGCAGATCGGCGCACAAACAAAAAGAAATAAAAGAAACAAATTAAAATGCGCTTAGACAGCTGCGACCACAAAATTGAAAAGACATGGCATGAGTCGGCACTCCACGCTTCTCTAATTCAGTTCCGTCTTCATCGCATTCGTTGGTTCGTTTCTGTTGGCTTGCGTGTTCAAAGTTTTGCCAGATACGACCGTTTTCGCTTTTTCGATTCTGGCTTTTGTAAGAAGTTGTACGTTCTTGGGGGTAAGCGTGTGGGCGGCATTGGCGACGAATTCAAACGTCAATTGCATTTTAATAGCAGACACAAACAGATACAAAGCAAACGAACGGCGCGGCGAGCTCCCAGAACGCCGCATTTTGCAACTTTTGCTTGGCTTCCGCTCGAAAATTGTTGATATCGCTTCACTAACGCAGCTGTGCCATTGTAAAATATTTCGTTCCTCGGAAAGGACATTTTCTGCGCCACGGAAAAGTTGTAAATTTGTTTTTTTATCTATCTGCCATGTACGTCTGACTGATTTTGGTTTCGAAGCAGAGCCGCGTATTGCTGCCTGTTCATATAAAAATTGTTTTCTGATTTCAATTGTTGATAATTTTATGTTGTGGTTTCATTTTCTGTGCGATTGGCGCATATGGCAACAAATCTGCATATTGAGCGAATTCCGTTTATTGGTTTTAAATTAAATGAAAATCTACTCAACTAAACTGAAAATTCGTACCTTGCGAAAACTTTCCACTTTCATTCATTCTATTCTGTTATTACTACGCACGTTAGCTTTATCTAACAAAAATCTGTTCTGTTCTCCAATTAATAAGATGTTGTATAATCTGGCTCACCCAGCGCGGCATGTTAATAAAAATTGCTCATACGCAGCGTTATGTGTTGTCTCAAGAAGAAAGTATGAACAGCAAACGCATTGAATTTATGACTCAAGTAAATTGAATTTTAAATTTGAGAATGACAAATGCGCACACGTCGCAAATAACCCCAGCCAACGACCAACAGCAGCCAAGAGCAGTCAACCGCCAACGAACTATTTTATAGAAAATTGCCTATGCGCACACAAAAGTCGTAAATCGAAAAAATGGCCAGCAATAAAGTTTCATTCAGTTCAGTTAGCGTCAAAAGTGTTGATGGCAGTTGGACTGAAGGCGTAAGTGAGTGGGAGACTGACTAAATGACAGACTGCGCGAGAAAGAGTGCGAACGGGTGAGTGGCTTTTGAGCGAGTGCGCCTTAAATGACAGTCGCGTGCGAAAGGGCAAGCCAAGAAGAACGGCACAGGAATCAAATAGAAACAAAATCTAAATCAGTGCAAACTGTAATGGAAACGACAAATACGTGCGCAGTTTTTCAACATCTAGCAACAACAACAACAAGCTTACAAATCGACTGACAACAAATTGTGTCAGTAAATCGAAGGAAAACTGCCTCATCAACACATGACGTGGCTAAAGTCAAAGCCGCCATGCCAAACAGAAACGCAAGATCGTGTGTCAATAAAACAAACATAGCACAGCACAGGTGGGCGAAAAGCGGGAGAAAGAAAAAAAACAAAAACAATAATAATAATGATGAAAAATTGAAGGCAAATCGAACTGCGTCAAATTACATTTTTCCGCGTGACTGCAGCAGCAAAAGGCAAACCATTTGCCAAAATCGAAAACAACAATTTACAACAAAAATGCGCAGTAAAGCAAAAAATGCGAACGCCAAAGGCGGAAGGCGAAAGACGAAAGCGGCAGTCCATAGGCCATTGGAGGAGGGGGAGGAGATGCGGGTGGTTCTTGGTTAGCATTTGCAGAATGCTAATGTCAATTATTTGGGGAATTGAAATGAATTTCAAGTGGCATGCCCAGGTAGGTTGGGCCTTTGCCTGTCAGGCAATACAAATTGTCAAATTTCAATAAATAAAAGCAAGGAGCATTTCGAAAACTCCGTAGGCAGTTCAGCTGTGTGGATAATTGTTTATGCCGAGCACGTTCCTCACTAAATTTCCTTTGTTTTGACAATTTTAAATGTCTGAGCGCATTCGAATCGCAAGACAGACCCCGAACGCAGAGCAACCACCGAACGAAAGCATCCTGCGCCCCAGCCAGGGTCAGATTGACACGTCTTTCCCCGAGCTGTGGTGCTTAGTTTGGCAGTTACAGGCTCGGCTAAAAATCAACGCTGCATGCTTCAAAATCAAATTACATCACCGATGCGACACTTTCGGCTGCCACTACCCGCTCATGCGGCACGCACGACTGCTGACTCGTCGATCCTTGTCCCAGTGACACTTGTCAGCGTGTTCGACAAATGCTTTTCAGCTGTCAACAGTTCTGGCATTCTTCCTCGCGCACTAGCGGCAAATGCTTAACGAAAGGGAACGGGACGCGCGGCAGCCAGCAACAAACAAAACTCATGGATAGACTTTGACGTTGTCTTCGGTTGCATGCGACGGCAACGATGTCGATGTGGAAGATGATGACGACGACGATGGCAACGATGACGGTGATGAAGATGACGTCGACTGCTTTGATGACTGCGCTGCCGACAGCCGCCGAGACGTTAAAACAAATAAGAGTCCCAACAGCTGCGCACTCAACACGTGCGAAAATTGTGACGCAGCCACGTCCAAAAATCTAACTTCAAAAGCAGTTTCTCGCGTCCTTTTTATTTTTCCTTTTTTGTTTTCTGTTATTTGTTTTTATTGTATTCCATCTGTTTTTAGCGTTCATGGATTTCGAAATCATTTGGGAGGGCAAATCGAAATACTGCATGACACTCAAGTGAAGTGTCGTCAATGAGTCTGCAGTATTGCTGCCCTACCTTCTATTTGGCTGTTGTTGTTGTTGCTAACGCTGTCGTTGTTGCTATACTTCTGCCTCATATTCACACATCGGCAACGTCATAGATGCTTGATATAGGGTTGCCTATGCGAGCACTTTACTTTTCAAATATAAAAAAAATATTTAAAATTTTCAAATGGAAACATTATTTTGCAGCACATAAAAGTTTAAAACGCGGTGAAAAAAGCTGAATATTAATAATTAATACTGTTTAACCAAACCAATTTCACAGGCAGCCAGCTAGCAGCCCATGATGGGTATAAAGCGATGCAACCAGGATCAACGGGGATCACAGCACCGCAGTCATTCACAGCCTGCACTCATTAATTTACACATTCACCAACACACCGTAAATGCCAAGGTACCCACCGAACCGAAATGCCACACTAATTGTTTAATTCAAATTCTAAGCACAATCGAATTGGCGAACTCAGCTCGAAGCCCCAATCAAATAATTAGCTACAACGAACAGAATCTAATCAAGCGGCGCACAGCGGCCTTGACATGCTTTGGTTATTTGTACTGTACATAAGCAAGTTTCCGCCCTCGTTTATGTTTTCCTGTGTTTATTAAAATTAATGTCAACAATTTTATATTTATATATAACCAACCAATGCACGTTTTCCCCTCCATCAGACGAGTTCATCATTTTGGTTTATGTAATGCGAAAAGCTTACCTCGAGGGAGAACGCTTCCAAAGCATGCGTATTACCTTATTCATTCACTCATTGGCGTCTGCCAGACAGTTATTCGCTTCCAAAGTACTCAGCTGTCGATAGAAATTTTGCCAGGTGTCAAATATTTTGGCATTTAGCGACTTAGCCCACGCTGCCTCCTGCCTGCTAACTGCCACAACCCATGTCACATGTGTGAAAATTTGAATAAATTATTTTATCAAATTTTGAAGGATCTTGTATGTATAGGTATACATGTGGATGTGTGTGTGTATGTCTGCGTGTGTGTGTATCTATTCCGGTGAAATTAAATTTCATTTTTGGGTTTGTGTCAATTCAACATCCACACATCAACATTCATTATTGCTATTGTTTTTGTTGTTCGCGTCGATTAAAGGAGAACGTGGCATCGACAAACGTTTAAACAAAAACCCATAAATTTTACTAATGGCTTGGTACCCAATCGCTCAGAAATACTTTTAAATTTACAAAAAAGCAAATAACGCTGAACGCTGAATCACATTAAAAAATCCATCGCTAAAAGAAATAATATTTCGACCACAAAAGAATATCCAAGCAGTTGTCAAAAGGATTTCATTTCCCAAATTTAATTGAAATGAAAAGATACACCATAGAAAGGCATCAACATCGGTGATATAATCGCCTGCCCTTCTAAGAATATGTCATCGTGAATATTTTATTGCGAAAGGTAATGAATTTATTCTGCGTGGGGAAACACGCTTCAAATTAAGGACAATTCGTTACGATGGTTTCCACACATTCTCGCCAACATCCGAAATAAGCATTCCACGGTTTTACGATTGCTGGTACACAGATGCTGCCGAAAACTTTTTAGGCATGGGTGCCGACAGACATTCAACGAAAACGGAGTGCATAGAGCCGGAATCCTATAAATTACTCCAATCATCTCCAAAAAATACTTATACATATATTGAAGTACTTATATTGAAAATAATAAATCTGCGTAGCATTGAAGGTGCGTATATATTGCGCAAGAACCCCCTCACCGTAGTATAACTGTAAGAAAATATGTTTGAGCTACATTTTTTCTTATTCTTTAACCGCATCAAAAATTAAATTACAAAATCAAATATTATGGAATTTAAAGCATTGCTGTTTCATGTGGTTCTATTGTGAACCATTTCCGCAGAAAATTTCATTTACATTTGTGTCGAAGACTCCAAAGTGACTTTTAATTAAAAGGGCGTCATCGAAGTTCTACAGCGACGAATGCGACTCAAAACGACTGAAGTGACTGACTTACAAATCAAATTTAGTACGAAAATTGCCATTGATAAATATGAGCTATATACCTAATATTTATCGCACTGACAAACGAACAAGCGAAGGACCCAGCACAAAACGAGCCAAACGGATAATTGGTGAAAATTGAATTTTGTCAACAGCAGGGAGTCGCTGAGGTCAAAGTAATATTTATGAAATTGTGTGCAAATGAATTCAATATTGGCCGATTGACCGCAATCAGAATTTGATTACTGCGAGACAAATTTAAAATGACCGAGTCGCTTAGGTGCCTAAAATTATTTGCTATCTAATGAATAAAAACAAAAAAAAAAAAAAAAAGTAACAAGAAACACTCACGACACGTGTTACTTACGTGATTGCACCAGTTTAATGTGGTTCTTCTTTTGCTTTTGATTTCCAGTTTACTTTGGCTTTTGCCGCGTTATAACGGTGATGCCCGAAAGTATGCAACATAAAATTGTTAAAGCGAGTAAAGCAACAAAAAATGTTGAGGGCATTTTCGTCAGCCGGCAAAACGTGCATTGCATTGACAAACGGGCGAAACTAAATCGAGTAAAAGAACAAGGTTGGTACGTTGTGCGGTGTGATGGGTGCCTGTGGTGTGATAATGCTGCAAGAGGTTGCCAGGAGCATTCACAAATCAAAGTACAAAAGTCACAGCGGTATTTCATTTAATAAACTCAATAAAGGTTGCCTGCGCGTGAAGTGCACGCACGAGCGATGGCGACAAGGACCAAAGCCAATCCAAAGCAACACAGGGCAAAAGGAAGCGAT
Organism: Stegana nigrithorax; assembly: GCA_037044495.1. Taxonomy (NCBI): domain Eukaryota; kingdom Metazoa; phylum Arthropoda; class Insecta; order Diptera; family Drosophilidae; genus Stegana; species Stegana nigrithorax. The sequence goes on along the minus strand of JBAMBQ010005496.1, from coordinate 62,298 downwards.
ACGTTGCCTTACCTTGCGTTGTATTAAGTTGCTTTGCGTACCATATCAGCGCAACCCGGTGAGTTTATTGCGGAATACAAAGTTATAAAATTGCATTTGTTGCTTTGTGAAATTCACACGTAAAACGCAGAACAGCAAAATGGCAACTAAACAAAACGTATCCTGAAGAGGCTGCAAGGAACAAGCAACAAAGTTTGTTTTGCGTTGTAGCAGAAGCATCAGTTGACGGCTGCCTTTGTGCGTTGAACTTTCACTTCATCGTTGACCCGGGAAAGGCTTGTCCCAAATACAAACAAACAAAAGAGACCTTCGGAAATCGCTGAATACTCTTGTTGCCTTCAACGGTTGCCGCTTTAAAAATCTACAAAACAGTACACTTTGATTGCAAGTGTGCCAACCACTCTGGACTCAGAAACAGAAGCCATGTCACAAATGTTTTCCATGTAATGTGTGCCTATACAGAATCGTTGCACAAGCAATTTAGGCCTGCATGGGCTCACACTAAAATAAATCGAAGAGGGGGACCTGATGCCAACATGCTAGTCATTTTGCAAATCGGCGAAAACGTGCGCGTGAAATCTAGGTTAGTTGTCGACATTTCACTTAAGTATATATATATATATATATATATATAGAATATGTGCTTGGCATATTTCACACACTGCACAGTAGACAGCACAAAGGAAATAAATGGGCACAAAAGGACGCGCGGGCGACGGTTGAAAGTTGCAATCAAAGGCAACCCGCATCCGAACCGGAACTGATACAAAAGCTGCAGAAGCTGCAAAAGCTGCCTCAGCAGTAGCAGTCAGAACAACTTTGAAGTTCTGCTTTTCACTTGCAAATTGATTTCAACGCTAACAGACAAGCATCGGCACAGGCCGGGCGCAATGCTGTTACAAAAGCGAAGACAAGCTAGTGGGCGCCTGGTGCCTGCTACGCCGCGGCATGGGCTGTAATTTGATCGGCACTGAGTGTGATCGATGCATGTTTAGACAGCTCAAAGCCAGAATGATTGCGTCTTTGGAGAATTGCTGCAACTGTTCAGCGCTGCGACGTGCAGTGATATGCGTTAAAACGATGCAATGCTTATCTGGCAGCGCAAGGCGCCACATGCAGCTTAAGCGTTTGCGGAAGTGCCAAGCGCACGCAACATGTGCGAGGCCTGTGCTTCCGTTGCGTATGAGTAATCGCCAGACTGCAGCCAGCAGCAGGGCTGTCCCACGCCGGCAGTATAGCGCAAATGCGATTTTCATGCACTTCCGTTTCATATCGCAAGCACAAAAACACATGTACAGGGTGTGCCAGCTGCCGCTCGGCGCAAGCAGCCAAAATGAGTTGGCGTTCGTCAGTTAGTTGACTTCTTTCTTCCAAGGCTGAATTTTTTATCTTGTGCCTCTGTGCATTGTGGCAGTCCACTTCGGCGTGCACAACTCGTCTTGCTTAGATTTGCCAGTCGGGTTGTTCGATTTCCGCTTTGCTAGCCAACAAGCAACCAAGCATTCGACTAGCAAGCCCAACGCCAGCCAACCCTCAAATCGGATCCTTTTCAACAGCCGAGCCCACGAAGAATCAGCCAACGAAGCTTCCTTCTTCGTCTCTTCAGTCGATGCGGGGACTTGCAGCAATTAATGCGGCTCATGACAGGAACGAGTCAGGCGCACGGCTGGTGGGGGTTGTAGTTTGACGAATCGTGTTTTCGGCTTGGCTTGTGTTCGGCGAAAATAATCTTATTAGCATTTGTTGCCGTTGCCGTTGCCGTTGTTCTTGTCCGTGTGCTAGCTGCTGTTGTTGATGTTCGAACCTAATCAATTACCAACGCAATTACAAACTTCACTAATCGGCTGCCGTCTGAAAGGCCTGTCGATTCTTCGTAATTCCCGTCTTATCGTCGCGTTGTGTTTCGTTGCTCTGCGTTTCTCTGCCTGCTTTGCTGTTGTATTGTGGTATACGTGGCATTAATAATTTTTTTAAACTTTATTTTCTTTTTGTTTTCAATGTGTGTGTGAGTGAAGTGAGCGTGTGTTAGTCACGTCCGGAAAATAAACAGAATGCGCGCACACTGCCAACGCTTATACCACACTTCTGCGATGCTCATAATGCGTCTCGAACAAAAGTATCTCCTGCCACGCCCCTCTGTCTCTCCTCTGCCGCTTGCATTTTGACAGACAGCAATGGCAAACTTTGTGCAATCCAAATCAAAAATATGAATTTATCGTGCAAAGTGTGTGCCGGATTCGTTATTTGCTAAAAGACAAAAGGCGGCACAGCAACCCACCTGCTCAATCTGACGACCGATGCGCTTCGTCCCTCAATCAACGCATACTCACACAGCCACACTCGCAGACCGACACACACACATACGCACTCCTGGGGCAAAGAAACTTTTCGACGCATGATTTAAATGGAAATAAATCTTGCGTTAAGTCGGATTACTATGAAGTACTATTACAATTCGCATTCGCAACAGCCGCCCTTCATCCTTCCTCGACGGAGGGTGCGTAGCTGCTTGACTTCGTCAGCATCACGTGCAGAGCTTTGTGAATTTGTTTATTCGACGCCATTACATTTTAGTTTACGAAAATTCATTCCGGCGCGCAGAGAAACTTTTTCATATGCAAATTGCAAGTTTAGCAAAATATTTCGTTTATTGTTGGAAGTTTTTTGTGTTGCGTGATGTATGCGTGTTTGTTATTTGCGGAATATGTTTCTTCTTCAAGAGTTGAGCAAACTTTTTGTCTAAGATTTTGATAAATGTTTCGCTAAAGAAAAACACCGCCAACAATAAAAACAACAAAAATAACAACAACAACAACATAGCACACAAGCTAAAAACATCAAAAGCAAGCGGCAAAACTCTTGCCAAACATAAATGCGACGTGCACAAAATACTATAATATGGTAACACATCTCTTCTTCTTCCTTTGTTTCTCTCTTCCATTTTTTTTTTTTTTTGTAAAAATCATGACACATTTTATTGATCTGCAATTGGATTTGTTTTTTCACATCTGTACAATAAATTTTATACTTAGATATTATTTTTTTCTTATATAGTTTTGTCGTATGTCATTTGTATGTATGTATGTATATATATGTTTATGTACACATATATGTGGTATATACTAGAAAGTGTGTGTGTGGGTTGTATATATATATATGTTTTTTTTTGCTTAAGTAAACGTTTATCACTATTTATGCTGTTAAATGACAACTCTAAGCTTGAAGTATTCTAATATTTGTTTAATTTTTATTTATTTTCCATTTCTGGCTTTCTTTTTTTTTGTGTAAATGTTGCAACTAATTACAGACTAAACTTTATATATAGATGTATGTATATATATATATATATATAGATATATGTATATATATATGTATATATTCAGAACACACAGCCTTGCTTTGTTTTTAAAAAATTACTTTTAATTTACAATGCTTTGTAATTTGTTGAAAATTCTATTAAATTTTTTTTGACTCTTCGTTTTTTACTTCGGTTGCAACGTAGACAATCCGCTTAATGCTTATGTTTTATGTTTTTAATTTTCATGTTTTAATTAAGTACATGCATATTTAATAAATTTTTAGTTGCTTTTTTTTTAATTTTTTATACAGTTTTTTCCTCTTCTTTAAATTTAATGTGAAACATTAAGTCACAAATACACAACAGCAAAAATGTACAGAATATTTATTTAACTATTTTATTGTATGCTTTTCCTGCTTTTTAATTAAGCTTCTAACAATATTAAGTGAGCAAACGAATAAAATATAGACAGAAAACAGTGATTTGTCAGTGCGTCTTTTTTTCACATACATGTACATATGTAAATAGTATATAATTTATTTTTAAGTCGAGTATATTGTGTTACTACTTTCACTTGCTCTCAACAAAATCAAAATATTTATTTATATTTCGTCAAAAATTCATTTATTAAAAAAAAATCTTTTTGTAGCCTTTAATTTTGCAGAACTTTTTAAAATATTCATTTTTCGATTTAAAATTTTTTTTACATAATTAACATGCGTACAATTACATACATGCTTATATGTAGTAGATTTTTTCCTATTTTGTTCTTTTTTTGTTTGTATATTGTGATTTCGAAATTTAATTTAATGACAGCAAATATATGTATAAAAATTAAGTATTCATTATTACTTGCTATAAGCGATTATTTACAGAGCTTTCGTACATGATGTGAAAATACCGTTTCAGACTGAAGAAATCAGACTTGGAATAAACTGCAAAAAAGAACAAATAAGTTAATAAGTAGTAATAAAATCAGATATGCACATCTTCGGCAACTTTAAGTTACCTTAAAAATTGTGTAAGCGCGCTACTCCACTCGACTCGACTCTCCAAAATGTGGCACAAATGCTTTTCAGATAATTCACGCATAAACATTTTTTATTTTTGTTTTTTATTGTTATGCTGTAAATATAATTAATAGTTATGAATTCCAGTTCCCAGTGTCTGCTTTCATAATCGGACTACAGGAATAATTATTGTCAATCTGCACTTAAAGCAGTAAGAAATGTGCTTCACTACGTGTAATGCAATTTTGTCAGTATAAGCAAATACAAATAAAAATACACAAAAAAAAGTCCAATTAAATATAGCGAATGTAGTGTAAAACACAGCACATCATAAGTCCTATATTTAATTACTCAATAAATAGCTTTGTCGCTTTGCAAGGCCTTTGTGCTTCAAAGCTTTAATTAGAATAGAGTCTAGGTCTTTCTGTACATAAAATTAACTTAGAATGCCAGGATACGGACTAATTCAACGAAATTAAAAAAAAAAAAAAAAACACATACTTAAAAAGTTGTAGAGCTTAGTAATCAAATAAAAATTACTCGCATAGTTCGATGTTGGCTCATTTGAAGTCATATAATGCGTGTTTATTATGTGACCAAGTTAAGCAATAAGAGTACAAGCAAATGCAAGAGCAATAATTAAAATAAAAGAAAACATCTTTTGCGATTGAAACGAGTAACAAAGCTTTATTAATATATAAATGAGTATATGCATATGCGCGCCTGTGTGCGTACATTTGTGTATTTGTGATTGTCTGTGTGTCCCTTGGGGAATTTATCGGTTTTTCTTTTAGTTATATTTCATTAGTGACTGGTACATGTGCATGAATACATGTATATATGTTTGTTGTGTGCTGCACGTATTCTTGTATACAAATGTTACACTATGCACAGAACCAAATCAATTAATTTAACAATCAACAAGCAAAATTATTTCAATGAATATATACGTAGAAATTGTATGAAATAAAAAATAAATCTTGACAGCACAAGTTGCCAGAGTTTTACATTGAGTTCAGCTTGAAAACTATATAAAGAACAATAAGCAATAAGTAACCAAAAGAATTTATTACAAATACAACTAAAAATTCACATAATCTAATTTTTCAAAATCGAGCATAACATGAATATTTAATATATATTTATGGCTTTTCGTTTGATAATTCATTTTGGTTGTTTATTTATACTTAAATAAAAACATTGAAAAAGCGTATTCCAATATTAAAATCTAAAACAATGAAAAGTTTTTATAAAGCATATAAAAAATTAAGCAAAATTATAAATTAAAAATAATAAAAATATTAATAAATTTTTAACATAAATTGTAGCTTCAGTACAAAAAAATAAAAAGAAGAAAATAATGTGCAAAGCAATGTGTGGCAACTAAAAAAAACTGTGTTTTCGTTTTACAAAAAGCAAAAAATTTCCCACTCAATGAATTCATTCATCACTTTATCTGTACAACATGTATCCAAATAATAAAAGCAAGGAACATCGTTGTGACTTAGCAGCACAAGCCTTCGTCTTTTTTGCAAGCTACTAGCCGCGTACATAAAGTGGCAATGGAGGCATGTTTAAAAAAAAAATATTTAAATATATTTAAATATGTAAATATTTAAAAAATATTAAAAATATTAATTTAAGAAACGTTTTTAAACGCGATACAAGTTTTCAAAATATGCACGACTGATATGCGTTAAACGTTTATAGATCAATATTCGTATATGCGGTAATGTGCATAATTACAGTTTGTATAAGGAGAAATCTGAATTTGTGTGAGTCGAAGAATTGGAAAAAAGAAAGAAATTTCAAACATGATCTAAAGCAGAAGTCTGTGCCGCTGGCACAACTACAAACTATGAACTAAATAAACTACGGGATGTGTTTGCAAAATTGTTGACTTAAAAACTAAACAAGAGTTCGGTAAATTTTAAATTTAGCGTTTGGTTCTTTTCTGTTCGTTGGCGTGTCGACTTCAACGTTAAAATTCAATTTAATAAGAAACGTGCGTAAAAGCAATGAAAGCAACATTTTACATACAAAGATCGGGACGCCACAAAAACAGCAGCCACATCACGACCAACTCCAAGGGAGTCTTTTGATTTTCATTTTCCTTGTGCCGATGTTTTCTTCTTTTGCTCGCTATTGCATTACGTCGGTTGTATACGACTCAACATTGGTGTGCGTATATAGTTGTATTGTGGATGTTGTTGTAGGCGTAAGACTTTAATAGGGCTTCGAAGCATCCTTGGGCTTCTTGAGCTGCACCTTAAGCCGCTTGGTGCCCACTTGGAAGCCATTCATCGCTTTAATGGCTACCTGCGCCGATTCCGGATTGTCGAAAGAGACAAAGCCGAAGCATTTCGATAAACTTGTCTGCTTATCGATGAAGACCTTGGCGGATATTACATTGCCAAATGGCAGGAACGTCGATGCCAAATCTGTATCAGTGAATTCCTGCGGCAGATGATAGATGAACAAATTGCAGCCTTCCGGACCTGTGAACGAACATAAAAAATTTACAGATAAATAAACTTTAGCTTAGAGATAATCTGTGAAAATTTTTTTAAAATAAGATAATCTACTAATTTCGTAAACTCCTTAATGTTCCCTGTGAATCACAAAATGCAATGTGGGCGGTTATTTTAGCAAATTTTCTGATTCCAATAGCTGAGTGAGAAGTATGTCTTAGAAATTCACTTGGCTCATTTAAACCGAATTACAAAATGAACTCACATGTTTCCAGTTTAACCAAACACGCACGCGACTACTAAGGACTACACCAAGTTTCAACAAAAGCACATCAAATGTTGGGGAAATCCTTCAACTCAAATGCAGTAAAAGTTAATCAGCTAAAACTTAATTTATGATGACGATGACTGTGGCCTCACGGTTGATGACTCAAAAGCTGCCTAACCATGGCAATTGTTAATATCTCAAACATCCACCGAAGCCAGCAAGGATGTGCGTGCAAATGACTTCTGTTCATGATACTCACGCTCGCATTATGGCATTCGAAGGATATAAGCAAGCGTATCCGTTGACAACATCGAAGCGTGCCACTAGCTGCTGCGTCCGTCTGTCGCCCGCCACGCCTTACCTGGTGGATCTGTCTATTACTAACATGAGTGCGTCACTTCTTTTGCACGTCAGAATCTTCGATATGCACGTGTGTGCGTGTCTGTGTGTGAATGTGCGGTGCATAATTTGCGCTTTTATTGTGCTTCACCAGCAGCAGCAGCAGCATCATCTCATATGCACTAACAAGTTGTTCACATTGCTGCTACACATGACACAAATTAATTGAAGCAACTCGAGCGCGTTCTTTGCTTTCCCCTCCCCGGTATCTTCTCCCTCCCAACATTTGCTGTTGAGCTCAACAGAGCTTATATGCACAACAAAATCACTACTTAAATTTCGTCAAACAACTTCCGTTTGCGTTTTATGCTCGAAAGATACTCATTTACCACGCCATCTCTCCCCGATATCTCTCTTTTCACTCTCACCTTGCCTGTCAGTCCCATTGTTTGCAGACTGCCGTGTCATTCGACGTTAATTTAATTTGATCCGCATTAACTAATCCGTGCAGCAATGGCTGATGTTCTCCTACATACGAAATCGCAAGTGAAATTTTAGCCAAACTACGTTCGAGAAGTACAAACGAGTTAGCAGTATTGGTAAAGTTTTGACTTGTCGCTTAAGCACAAATTAAATTTTATGGAGTGGTAAAATTTATTTTGTTTTGTTTTGCTGCTTTAATGGATTTTTGCAATGAAAGCCATGATACACATTTTTTAATGACCTTTACAGGCGTTTTTTTAATGACATGATAGGATTCACTATGAAAACGCCAAACAATGTGAAACTACTATTGGACGAAGATTTCATTTAGAAATAAAAGGAAATGCACTTTGCAATCTTTGTTTCAATGGGGAACGAACTGAACACACTTTTCTTTACATACTTTTCTTTCAAATTATTGTAATGCTGTAAATATTTTGTCCACTTGGTTATTCACAAACATTGCCTAGGATGACATGACTAGGAGTCATCCACTTTGCTGCTGAATCTATCCGATTTTGTTAATCATTCACGATAACAGCAAAGTGTAATGCCACGATAATACAGTGAATATAAAAGAATAACCGCAAATGAATTGCACGAGTATAAATCAAATTTCAGCAAGAACGGCTTGGAAGCAAGAAGCAAACTTAGGACAAACAAAGCTGAACTACTTCATTTCAATTTGCTTCAATTTAATCGCATCAGAGTCAGCAGCCTGTCAAAAGGCGTTTCATGCTCAACACGAACGCGAGGAGGACAGGTTGTCAGATACAAAATGCGAGATCCAGAGCGTGAGCAAGAGCAAGAGGAGAGCGTGATGTTAGGCATTGCGAAACATCGCCATATAACGCGGCTCACGTCATATTCAATTCTATCAAACGTGGCTTTAACTTTCCATCGGTAGGCAGCGCGGTCTGGTGCATGGCGCGCCTCAAAGTATGCACTGCAGCGCATCGCGCGGCACGTCATGTTATGGCATGGTACGGGATGCTGAGGCAATGTGCCCAACGCGTGCTGGCAATGACGGATCAATGTTATTAATAGCACTAGTGGTGGCATTGCAACTCCAATAGCAACAACAAAAATAGAAACAACAACAACAACATATGCAACTCCAATTTCAACATCTACATTAATCGCCGTCGCAGCGTCGTCACTGATACGATTTACTTCATTATAATGCATTATGGGCTTACAGTGCCAGACGTGTGTAGGGCCTCCGCCCCTAACCACTTGTGTCATCAACAAAGTACAGCTTTTGCTTGCGCTCATATGCTGTTTCTTCTATGTAGGAGTTTGTTTTGATTCACTGTGACTTTTAATCCATCCGCCCACTGCAGGATTAGTTTCCACTGATTTCATTCATTTTCGACGCCATAAATGCCCGTTGAGGCGTAATTATTTTCTAATTGATTTTATATTTTCCACAATGAAGTTTAATTAAAAAGTTTTTGGTTTTGTGCTTGCAATATTGTTTTGCAAAAGATAAACGACGCACATAATGGATAATCCATTTTTTCCTTTATTCTGTCAAGTTACTAAATAACAGTTCAAACATATTTCCAATCAATCTAGACCTAAAATATCACCTTAATAGATCTTTCGATAGTTTCAATATCCAGAATCTTTCACACCATCTAGGAAGAATATGTTGATGTTGTATTTGCCCAAAATGCTACCATGAATTGCCGTTATTTTAATTTTGAACGTAAGTCAGTGCGGTCAATTTCGATTGACAACGAAACGCTGCGTCCGTACAGCCAATATGTTTAAAGCAATTCTCACTTGCTTTGAGTTTTTAAAGTTTGAAAATCTGTGTGCAGAATGTGCTTTGCTCAAAGTTACACACATCCATCCATATTGCCCGACGAATGGAAAGTTGAGCCGAGCTGAAAGCCCGTATAAACATTGGAAATTTATTATACTAAACGGGGTCTGACTTGTAGCAATGGCAATGATATCAATGTCGATAAAAAAGTTAAAAATCAAAAATGATTATTAAACTTATACTTTATATGTATTTCTGTACATATATATGTACATAAATTGTTTATAAATTGCAGAAGATTACAATAGTGACAGACGACATGGCAACAGACAAGACAACCCAAGGCGAGTGCGAACAATCCAACATATATCCAACGCACGTAGTGGATCAGGACATACAAACGCAATAATAAAAATAACAACAAGAACAATTACAAATAGTAAAACAGGAAAGGCAACAGCAACAGCAACGTGACGGCAACACCTTCAAGTAAAACTAGAAAGGCAGGGCTATAGTCGGGTGTAACCGACTATAGAAAACCTTGTACCCAATCCAAAGCAAAAAAAAAAACTTTTTTGGCTGATCGTTCCTATGACAGCTATATGTTATAATAAACCCATATTTATCATATTCAGGAGTATGATTGGATATTACCTAAAACTGTCAAATCCGAAATTTGGTAACGATATCTTAATAAACAAAAAAGTTTTTCTCAGTAAATGTTGTTTTTCGGCCGATCGTTCCTATGGCAGCTATATGATATAGTAAACCGATATACATAATATTGAGATATGTGATTGGTCATTAGCTAAAACTTTTAAATCCAAAATTTGGTGGAGATATCTTGAAAAACAAAAGGGTTTTTATTACTAAATGTGGGTTTTCATCCGATCGTTCCTATGGCAGCTATATGTTATGGGACGAATATCGAAAAAAAAATAAACGTGTTATGCCTATAGATTGAGAGAGACTTCGTGCAAAATTTGGTGGTTGTAGGTCTTACCGTTTCCGAGATCTCTTTGTTCATACGGACGGACAGACAGACAGACATGGCTAGATCGACTCGCCTTTCGATGCTGATCAAGAATATATATACTTTTGAGGTCTGCCACGCCTCCTTCTGATTGTTACATACATTTGCACAACTTTAATATACCCTTTACAATTTTTTGGTACAGGGTATAAAAAAGGAAAACACGTTACGTTTTGTTTGCAGCAGCAACGATAACAACAACAAGAGGTGCAGAAGAAGCAACCGCAACAGCAGCTTAAATAAGTAGGAAGCAGCAAAACATACAACGGAAATGTTAGTTTTATGCTTGACTTTGGCATTTAGACTGATTATGAAAGCGCAAAAAAGGAATTGGGCGAGTCCAAGAAGTACAAATGCAGGAACAAAAAATAAAATAAAATTAAATTTAAAAAAAAATCAACAAAAAACTAGAAAGGCATGGCTATAGTCGGGCGTAACCGACTATAGAAAACCCTGTACTCAATCCAAAACTGAATATATTTTTTTGTTGCTTTACGATTTTCTATTCATTATGTAAGAGTATCTCAAGAAAAAAAAATTATTTTTTAGTAAAAGGCATTTTTCAGCCGATTGTTCCTATGGCAGCTATATGTTATAGGAAACCGATATTTATCATATTGGGGAATATGATTTGATATTACTTAAAATCATCAAATCAAATTTGGTAACGATATCTTAATAAACAAAACAGTTTTTCTCAGTAAATGTTGTTTTTCGGCCGATCGTTACTATGGCAGCTATATGTTATAGGTCGAATATCAAAAAACAGGCATGGCATGCCCTTGAGAGTTCTGTGTTGCGAAAGGAGCATACAGAAAATGAAAATGAAATAATCAACAATAAAAAAAAAAATAAATAAAAAAATGTTCGCAGAGTTGTCATCTTCAAGGATGCACCACCGACGCCGCTGTTGTTTAGATGTTTCAGGCAACGCAGGCTGTCGCGGCGCGACGTTTTCTCTGCACATTACTCATACGCCATGGCGCACACATAATACGGGTGGCCCCAACTCTGCGCATCATGTGTTTCGCTTTCATCGCATTTATCGACAACTCGAACCAAAGCTTCTGCCACCGCTGCTGCGGCTGTTGTTGAAGTCATCGGGCCGCCGGGCCGCCAAGCCGCATAAGCGGATGCCGTATCCTTGCACAACGGAATAGGAAAATGCAATATAGGAAATCGTTTTCGTAAAAACAGGAAGTTTATTTGTGGCAGGAGAAACATAAGAAAAAAAAACCATGTAAGGGCTAAAACGCAACCAAAATTTATTTTGAAGGACTTGCGGGCGTAGCTATACAAATTGCAACTTTATGGGTGTGTGAGTGGTTTTGTAGTTGGGTGTGCCACCCGTAAGAGGGAGAGAGACACCACCCCAGAGTGATGCCTCCAAGTGCGGTGTCAGCGCGTGGATTGGCGTTGATGCTGCAACATGCGCAATTTGTGTCTGACTTTGTTGTTGCGTTACGTCGCTTTATTTTACTTCTTTTTTACTTTTTTGTATGTTTCCATTTTCGTTTTCGTTACTTTTTGGTCATGTGGGATTTGCTATGAGTCAACACAAAAGCAGCAGTAGAAAAACGAGATAAAAGACGGAGCACAGAATTGAACCGAACCCAGCATACAGACAAAATTTCATGCACATGAAATGTATTTCACTAAGTCATTCAACTGCAAAAATGTCTTGCCGCTCGTCTATCTTGGCTTGTATCTGTCTGTGTCGCCGTTTGTCTGGCCCTCCTCGCCGTCTCCCTCAAGACTCCTTGGCTATTTATCTGCTGGCAGGAAGACAGGAAGGCAGGCAGCTCCACGCAAGAGTGCAAAAAGTGCAACATCACAAGCATTTTGAGAAACTTTTCTCGCTATGTTTGAAGAAATGTATGCCATCATATACAGCATCGTGTTTGGAGTTTTTCTTCTCGTTATTGAAACTAATGGAATTGTGTGTCAAGTGAAATATTTACACCATGGCAAAAGCTAATAACATTTTAGTGGCGGTGAATGCGTTCAAGATGCATTATCGATTGTACATATGAAATATAACTTTTATAGGCCAAATATTTAAGTGATGCAGTCATTTGGACAGAAAACGCAGTCTACCATGCGATGTTGGCGAGATAAAGCAAAAACAAAACTAGAAAGGCAGGGCTATAGTCGGGCATAACCGACTATAGAAAACCCTGTACTCAATCCAAAACTGAATATATTTTTTTGTTGCTTTAATATTTTGTATTCATTACGTAAGGATATCAAGAAAACAAAAATTTTTTTTTTTTAGTAAAAGACTTGTTTTGGCCGATCGTTCCTATGACAGCTATATGTTATAGTAAACCGATATTTATCATATTCGGGAATATGATTGGATATTACTTAAAATCATTAAATCCAAAATTTGGTAACGATATCTTAATAAAAAAAAGTTTTTCTCAGTAAATGTTGTTTTTCGGCCGATCGTTCCTATGGCTACATGATATAGGAAGCCGATATTCATAATATTGAGATATATAATTAGACATTAGCTAAAACTATTAAATGCAAAATTTGGTAACGATATCTTAAAAAGCAAAAGAGTTTCGGTTACTAATTGTGGGTTTTCGGCCGATTATTCCTATGGCAGCTATATGCTATAGGTCGAATATCAAAAAAACAAAATAAACTCGTTATGCCTATGTATTGGGTGAGTCTTCGTGCCAAATTTGGTGGTTGTAGGTTTTACCGTTTCCGAGATCCCTTTGTTCATACGGACGGACAGACAGACAGACATGGCTAGATCGACTCGCCTTTCGATGCTGATCAAGAATATATATACTTTTTGGGGTCTGCCACACCTCCTTCTGATTGTTACATACATTTGCACAACTTTAATATACCCTTTACCATTTTTTGGTACAGGGTATAAAATCACCACCACATCGAATGCTGCAACTGCAGCAATGAAGTTTAAAGTCGTTGGAGTTATGCTTCAATGCTAAATCTACAAGAATCCCTTAAAGTGATTGAGATCACAGATAGATGAACATTCAGGGGATTGTCTTTAGTGTAGCACAGCATCAAAATGGAATTTTTAATAGCCATATATATTAAATTTTATTAATTTGATTACTTGTAGCATACCACCTAAGAAAGTTTTAAACGAAAAAAAATTTCTTTTCTCCTGAGCAATGCATCTAAGTCTGCTTTGTTTTTATACCCTGTACCAAAAAATGGTAACGGGTATAATAAAGTTGTGCAAATGTATGTAACGGTCAGAAGAAGGCGTGGCAGACCCCATAAAGTATATATATTCTTTATTAGCATCAAAAGGCGAATCGATCTAGCCATGTCCGTCTGTCCGTCTGTCTGTCCGTCTGTATGAACAAACGGATCTCGGAAACGGTAAGACCTACAACCACCAAATTTGGCATTAAGACTTTCCCAATGCGTAGACATTACCACTTTATTTTTTTTTTTTTTTTGATATTCGATCTATAACATATAGCTGCCATAGATCGGCCGAAAAACAACATTTACTCAGAAAAATTTTTTTCTTTATTAAGATATTACCAAATTTTAAATTTAAAGATTCTTAGTATTCTCTGAATATTATAATTATCGGATTACTATTACATATAGCTGCCATAGGTACAATCGGTCAAAAAATGGCTTTTATTAAAAACAAAATTTTTTTTTCTTGAGATATCCTTACATAATGAATACAAAATATTGAATCAACAAAAAAATATATTCAGTTTTCAATTGGGTGCAGGGTTTTCTATAGTCGCTGACGCTCGACTATAGCCCTGCCTTTCTAGTTTTTGTTTGAAACACCAAAGTAAAACCGTTAACCCGTTGCCATATGAAAACCAAAAAATAAAAAAAGTTTGTCATCAAATGCAAAGCATCTCCTGATTGATGACTCAGTTTGTAGCGCAAAAAAAGAAAACACTAAACTGATATTTTAAACAACGAAAACCGATTTGTTTAATTATATAGCAAGACACAACACAAACAAAAACCAACAACATGATATAGTATTCCAGCGCATAATATTTTACAACCCAAAAACCGCACAAAGTAAACGCTTGGGGCCCCCACAAACTCCAAAAAACTGTTTTGATGGCCCGGAGTGCGCAATAATGACGTTGATGGTGATGACGATGACGATGACGATCGTCACGCCGACAATGATGACGACGACGCAAGCAAACAGCTGTAACTAATGCACTTTATTGATGTCCTGGAGAAGCTAAACAACAGCCACAACCTCTCTGACTGACTCAAACGACCGTCAGCCAAGAGTTGCACATTTTGTGAATTTATCAAAATGTCAGTGTATACGTTTGCTATTTGCTCAATAACCTCTTTACCCCCCATACACTACGAAAGTCAAGTCAACCATCTGAAAGGCAAACAATATCGTCCACATTAGCAACGCTTAAAACCAAAAGCCCAAAACCAAAACGCAGTGCCGCGAGCTCCAGGACTAAATCGGCGCCAGCCAGGCGACGATATCATAAATACATGAATCCATAAAACCCGTCAAAATACCCAATGTATACGTAAGCCATTCCCGTTCGTGCGCTTGGCCGGCGCGGTGAGTGTCATTTGCACCAATTTAAGCGGGTCAATGAATGCAGGGACGAGTCAGTTAGATGTGAGTATGCATGTACATATATGTACGTATAAAGCGTAAATGAGTAAGTTCATATAACGTAGTATATAGCGAATATGTGAGTTGACTTACCTTCGATTTGTTTGCCTGCTGCTGCCGCGGCGGCCGCGCTCAATGCAACTGTCGCCAGCGGCGATGTTGTAAGTGCCGCGGCGCTGCCGAATTGTGGTAATGCAGCGGCAGCGGCTGATGACATGTACGCTGAGGCCAAAGAGTTCGGATCGGACCCTAAATGAAAGACACAAAGGAAAAAAGAGATAGTTTGAGAATGATTTGCACCGAATGATTTATTGCAACGCGTGTTCCAGTTGACAACACTAAATTACACATTTGTTATGTGGTTACACAAGAATCACAAAAAACTAAAAACAAGAAAAAAAAAGACACAAAACATTAAATCACCTTACATGCAATAACACAGCGAGGCATCCACACATAATCAAACATTATACTCCCACACACATACTTTGGCATGCAATTCAAATCATTGCATTTCACATAAGCTTTGTTTTACTTGGTAGTTTCAGTTTGTGCTGTTGTTTTTTGTTGGTGTTCATAATAATAATTTAGTTGTTGTGGCAGCGATTTGTTGTTGTCTGCAGATTGGCACGTAATTAATCATTGCCACAAACACACACTAACCTCAACGTGTACACATGCACACAAAACACAGGCAAAACCATCAAACCATAAGTCAACAAATTAGGGTAGCGGGAAATGCCTTTAGAATTCCCATACAACTCACAACAGCTGCAAAATCCCAGTGTACACAGCTATAAAAACTTAAAATCGACTTTGCCAAAAGCTCTAGTGAATTGAATATGTGTTTTGAAATGAGACCGTATAGGCTGCCAACCCAACAAGATTCGAACTAATCAGAACGCTGAATGCCATTGGCACGTGAATCCGCGTTATTTCGCGCCAACCTAAAGCTAATGCATATGTCACCCATAATGTCATATGCGTCAGTTTACAATTTACAAGCAAATTACGAGAAAAAAGAAAATTGTGTGTATAAACTAAATGGTGTAAACATTTCGGTAGGCAAATCAAAAATTAATATGTTTCTTTGTTGGCGGGTGTGAGACTAATGTTCAACTTTACTGTGTGCACACATTGTTTATTACATACTGTGTATCATGTGTGTGTATCAACAATTATCCGCCTCGTATTTGTGTTTGGTATTTTGATGCTATTATTGAATTACAACTTTGCGGTTCGGGCGCGGCATAGTGTTTTGCTTTCAATTATAGTTTTTTTTTATTTTTTGGTAATGAGTTTGAAAATTATTTCACGTTTATCTTCGCATCAACAGCTTGTATTTCAGTATGCCTAATTAACTCATTTTACTCTTAAAATGTCAATATATAATTTCAGTTGCGGATTTTTAAATAAATTCTATAATGCTCTATACGTTTCGTACAGTTTTGTTTTTTTATTCTATTTTATTTTATTTTTATTTTTTTGTTTGTATTTATTTAGGTCTATGCAATCTGAGAACTCATTTTAAATTCCGAGCATGATGCCAAGTGTTCTTCATTTCATCGAAATTTCTTCGAACATGTTTTCTCGCTGTGTTATTATGATCGTGTAACAAAGTTGCTGATTGAAAGTGTAACTGGCAGCAACGACAACTAACAAGCAACGTGCACTTAGCAGCTGGTTGCTGCTTGTTGTTGCTCGTTGCAGGTTGTTGGTACCTTCCGCTTTGTTTTTTTACGACAACATGGCGATACTTTACACATATTACATGTTTGTGACAAGTTTCTCGATACAAGTTCATCCAACTTTCTATTAAAGTTTAAAAAAGTCAATAATGGTAGAAAAAAAAATAAACAATATTATATTACTGAGGAGCATAAACCAGTTTATCGAATTAGGAGAAATCCTTTTTTTTTCATATCGCTCCAGAAAGTACTGTCATGAACGTACTTCTTCATAGATTATTAATAATTTGGTATATACGTACATTTATTAACTTCTTCACTCTATTGCTTCAACTCTTCAACATTTTATATGTCGAAATAGTTTACTTTTCAATTTCATTTTGTGCCAACAACAACACTCACAACAATAATAATAATAACAAAATAACAAAATAACAAACAAAAAAATTCCTCCATAAAAAATCAACTAAGTTTTGAAGCAGAGAATCTGCAGTCAACTTTATTTTCAGCAATTATATAAAAAGTTGTGGGGTATGAAAATCATGAGCCACATACGCGCACAGCCAGCAGTTATTTGACTCATGTATGTGTTCAAGAGTGTTCATATGTGTACGTACATTTGCAATAGTAATAACATAAACAAGAACAAAACGGATATACATGCACAAGTTTTTGAGACTTTTCAGATTAATTCAAAAGTTTGCGAATTTCAGTTTGAGTTGAGTGTTGTGCTTGGTGCAAGGATGGCGTGGTTTAGGCAGTCGGTTAGGTCTTGAGCATGACTCGAGGTGTTGCAATCAATTTGCCAAAATTTTAGTGCATCTGTACCGCCCTCAGCACGGTGCTGCAGAGCAAAGCAGTTGAAATACTCTATCGTATAGCGTAGCCGTTATACGAATGTAAGTGGGCGCGTCATATTCGTATAAGTTTCTGCACTCTGCGAAAATTCGCAACTCTCTTAAGCACTCCATGGCAAGAGGCGAGCAGCAGAGTGTGTTCCGTTTACTTTTACTTGGCATAAAGAAGGACAATTCAAAGAACTGACTTCGAAGGATTGCAGCTAATTTTCGGCTGCTATCTCGTACTGCATTCCTAATAAACTTGAGCACCTCTTTTGGTTCGTATTTTGCTATTTCCCTATTCATCTAAATTTGTATTTGTTGCCATTAAATTTTGGCTTGAAGATAATGCATTTAGCAATAGTGTCGGTCAGTTGGTTTTGATATTTGGAGATTTAAGTT
This sequence comes from Stegana nigrithorax, assembly GCA_037044495.1. Classification (NCBI taxonomy): domain Eukaryota; kingdom Metazoa; phylum Arthropoda; class Insecta; order Diptera; family Drosophilidae; genus Stegana; species Stegana nigrithorax. Next base: position 44,069 of record JBAMBQ010005496.1, on the reverse strand, counting down.
TAAGTTAAGAGAGTTTTTTAGTGGCTTACAAGGATGTAAACATACCATAAACAAATGCATTTTGTGAAGAATTCGTTCTCATACTTGTATGATGTTTATTACTTTGATTAAGATTTTAATATGAATATGAAAAAGTTTGCGAGATTTCTTCAACAACAATTAAAATTTTTTTAAACAATTTTAGCTGCATACTGCACACTACCTCATGTTCTGGGTTTGTTTAACTTTTGTTTTTTCTTCTGCACCAAAAGAGAATTTAATTGCCAAATCCAAACAAACTCAGCATCTTTCATAGTTTAAACACTTAAGCATATAGAAACTTCAAAGTGATTTTATAAGATACTTTACGGTTTTATGTTTCCGGTAAGTGCTATGAAGAAAAAAAAAACCCAAAAAAAAAAAAAAAATGACAGACCTATATTCTATCGGTGGTTTATTGAAGCGTGCAGCAGCAGGAAACACACAAAAGGAAAAACATTTTTTCTCGCAGCAAATATTTTTGTATATAAATTTGATTGTGGCATAAGATATTCGCATTCATGCAGGATACAAGCGCTTAGGCAATGTTTCCTGTCAGCTGCATTTGGCACGCATACAAACTGCTTTTTCACTTGGCAACATGAACTCCGGCTAGCCACTGCCTGCTGCCTGTTCTGAATTCAATATAAGCATCAACAAAGGAAGCAAACATCTCCTTTTTTCCTTTTTGTATCAGTCAGTAGTGTGGCTTAGGAATTTTTTAATATTTCATTAAATTAAGTGACCGAAATCGCTTGCACAACGCGCAGTAGTGAGGGCCGTGGTGCACTTTTGCTGAGCAGCGAATAAACCAAACAGACAGCCAAGATAGTTTTCTTGTGGTTCGTGTAGCAGCAAAGCAAAGGCAATTTGATTTTTTCTCTGAAGTTTATTGCTTTCTTTTGCTGTTGTTTTCAAATGGAATTTCTTCTTGAAATCAACTTAAGTTATTTAGTTTCATGAAGTCAAAAAAGATTTAAGAAACACGTAAACGCAAAAATCTAAGAATCTGCTTAACGCTCCACTGCACATGGATTCTTCACCATGGCATTTTGCGTCTGCCTGCCTGCGTGCTTCGCTGCTTTTTCAAATTCAATAAAGAAATTAAGTGTTTGCGTTTGACTTAAGTCTTCTTAAATTAAAACTGGCAAAGAAAACGCAGCACATTTAAACGTGATACCGCTGTGATTTTCATTTTGTTACTCACAAGTAAGCCAAAAATTTTGGCGATTTTAAATTCAAAGGGTGGAACATTACTGAGGGTTTTTTTTAAATTTATTTATTGATGTTTTTTTATGTAATAACATCTACATGCAAAATTGCGTTATCGTCTCGCATGTTAAAAAAGCGTAAGATTCTCGCATGTTAAAAAAGCGCAAGATTCTGTACCAAAAAATTATAAGGGCAAGCACTGCATATGAAGCTAAGTGCAAACAAAAGACAAACGCAGAATTTTTGTAAGTTCAGTATTCCATTACATTTCAACTACGTCTTTATGAATTTCAATCTTTGTTTCATTAAAAATATTTAATTTTTATCAATAAAACACTATTTTTAATTTTCATCACATAGGAAATATAATGAGTACATGTAAATGTATATATAGGGTAATTTTTTAAGAGTTAAGTTTTCAGGTTGGCAGCACTGGTTAGTAATGGCGTCAAAACGTCATCTGGCAAAGTGAAAAGTTTTCAGTATACTCTACCATTTATATATGGAAAGACTTGCAAACGAGCAACGATTGCAAATTATTGAAATTTATTATCAAAATTCGTGCTCTATGAAAAATGTGCACCGTTTGTTACGACCAATTCGTCGCCGTTCTCAGTAATTGGGCATGTGTTACTCAACCACATGGAAAATTCTAAGAGTCGATTTGGGTTTGAAAGGCTATAAAATTCAACTTCTACAGGAATTGAAGCCGAATGACCTACCACAACGTCTAATTTTTGGTGAATGAGCATTAGAACAGCTCCATGAAAATCCGCCGTTTTATCGAAAAATTGTGTCCAGCGATGAGGCTCATTTCTGGCTCAACGGATACGTGGATCAGCGGACAGCATTTACATGAAGTTGTCTTTAAAACGTAAATGGCAAAGGGTTATTTATGGATACAATAAAAATTTTGAATATTTTAAGCAAATTTGAGTGTTTCATTCGCTTTTTAAAAAAACTACGCTTAAAAAATCACCCTTTATAAACCTGCAAAACTGCTACCTCCATTATATGAACAATTTAATTCAGTGAACAAGGCATGTTTGAATTATTTCACACAATCGAATAACTACTGTATGTAACAATATTTTAAGAAAGAAAAATATTTTTCTTAGCAAAAAAAATATTTCGCCCGATTCTGCCTAGGGCAACTATATGTTATAGTAAACCGATAATTATCATGTTCAGGTATATGATTGGATATTGAATAAAATTATTAAAGTAAATGTTGTTTTTCGGCTGATCTTTCCTATAGTAGCTATATGTAATTTTGTTCTTTTTTTTTTGCAGACGTTGTGGTAGCGCACTACAAAACAAGGGGATTTACGAAACCAGACCTAGTGTCTGTTCCAGACCTACGACCGATAATGGTCAACAACTACTTTATAAGTTGAATATCGAATAAGCAAAGTAAACTAATTATGCCTATGGATTAGGAGTGTTCGTGCCAAATTTGGTGGTTGTAGGTATAACTGTATCCGAAAACCGGACTGGCGGACAGACAGACGGACGTGGCTAGATTGACTTGCCTTTCGATGCTCATCAAAAATATATACAATTCGTGGGGTCTGCCACGCCTCTTTCTGCCTGTTACATACATTTGCACAACTTTAATATACCCTTTACCATTTTTTTCCACAGGGTAAAAAAAATAATTGATTTTATAAGCAAAAGACAAATTTCTTGCTGCTGCCATTGTTAACGACTGGCGGAATAGAAACCAAGAATTTCGTCATAAAATGTCTTCCCCTCTACTTCGTTGGAGAAGTTAAGTTGGCATTGCTACTGCTCGCTACTCAATGAAGTCAAAGAGTGTCGCAAATCGTTTCGTTCTGATAATAAGTAAATCTGATATAAGTAAGCACAACTTGGGCTTGCTTATAGCATTTTCATTTGCCAACGATCAACATGGCTGCTGCGCGTAATTACATAAAAGTTGTGCACACCTTACGCGTGTTACATAACCTAACATAACATTCATCATGACTCTTTGCATTATATACACCTGAACACTAAGTGTTCAAATTTTGCAAGCAATTTAGCTACTCATACATCGTACATTACAAAGTTTTTAATAACCAGTGTGCCAATAATTTTACATTTAACATCACTACTTGGCAAAAGCAAACAAAGCTACGCACAAACCACAAAATACGCTACTGCAATCAAATCTAAACGTTGAATTTAAAACAGAATTATCGCAGCAAAAAACATTAACAACAAATGTTGGTATGAGTTTTAATATCACAAATAAATAAAAAAAATAATAATTAAAAAAAAAAAAAAGAAAAATTAAAACGTACATGGAAAACTAAAGGCATCAAGCTCAAGCAATGGATGTTGTTGTTGCTGTTGCAGTTCATTACACGCTGACGTTAATGATTTCTCACCTGAGCTGGCAGTTTTTCCTAAGAGGCCTGGGTGATCGTCAACCACCAGCCAGCCAACAAATAAAGAAACGTACGAACGAACCATTTTATTTTAATTAATCCACATATCGATTGCATTTTAAGATTGTTTAGAGAAAAGGAAATAATTTTATTATTATAATTAAGCTGGAATTATTTTTCATTTAAATATTAATTTTATTATAATTATTGATGAATCCATAAGGACTTTAATTATTGTCAAAGCAATTGTCAATTTTACTGTGCAAGAGGATGCGTCAAGGTTTAACAAAGAGGAAGAAAGGAAGAAATTTTTACAAATGTGAAAGCTTCTTAACGATTTCGTAAACCCACAATGTCGTTTATTTACGATTAAATGCATCAAGGTTCATTCTCTCAATTCTAAGAGAAAACTTCGATTACTTGGCAGAATAAGTTCGACACTTAAGACACATTATATAAAAATAAATCTATTTATTTATGATAGCAAAAAAAAAAAATATATATATGCTGCTAGTTGGCAGTCTTTACACAACACCCTAATACTGCTCAACAACTTTTCCTTTTATTACCCATTTATTACTCACACACAAATCGAATTCTGTAAGTCTATTTTTGTAATGAAGCAATAATAAGTAGCTATTAGTGCTTCTTACTTATTTGGAAATTAGTTGCTGTTTGTAACCACTGAGGCACTGCAAAAACCAAGATGTAAGTATTGACAGAAACTAAGACCAGTGACTACCAAATACTAAAATTGCCACTTATTTCAAAACACAATTTATCTTTATTGTTGTACCTCAATGCAATTTAGAAATAGTTGGGTTCCTATCAAGTTCACCATCTCTAATTTTTAGTTCTTCGTAAGAGCTTCGAAAGCGTTGATTGGGCTTTTTAGTTTTTTAACAGTTGAAAGTCATCAAAAATCCATACCTTACATTCGTATCGTATGGTATGTATGTCATAAAATAAATAAAAATCGATAAACAAAAAACATTTTAACTAAACTTGCTACAAACTTCCAAACGTGCATTAACCCCTGTGGGTAATCACAAACACAGAAAGAAAAAGCGAAGGCTACGGAGGGCGATGATGAGATAGAGTGTGCAATAACGAACGAGAGAACACGACTCTTTGCCTACAAAGGACTTGGCTCTGCCACTGAAACGTCAAACTACATTTGGTCGCGTATCCGGTTCGTTCGTTCGAGGCGAATAAAGCCGGAAATGGGAAATTAGTTGATTAACCTAGTTAACGCCGACGACGCACAGTCAAAGTCACGCCACTGTGGTAGGCGCCAAGCAAACGGGCGTAGATCTGCGAGTAAAAACGAATGCAATAAGTTCTCAAATAAACCAATTTGGCAACTGGGGAGCCGACATCGCCACACGCGGTTTCCGAGGACGAGAGCGAGTAAGTGGGGGGCATGAAAGCAGAATGCAGACTGCTAAAGATATTGTCCGTCTGTCAGTTATTAAGGGAAATCGTGTCAAAGCGTTTTTGATGTAGTAGAGCGTGGCTCTCGGAAATTTCAATTATTAATTTGCTAGTGATGACAATCAAAGGCCATAGAAAATTGCTCAGGGAGAAGCCTCGAATGACTCAATGACGGTTGTGATAATTAAGTGGGCGACTTTTTTTTTAGTCGGTAATGGCTAAACGATTATCTAACTGCAACTTACATAAAAGTGCCGCTGTATTGGTCAGTTGTGCGGTGCCCGTGTTCGCCGCGGCGTTAGTCAAGGCTGGTTGCGTCATAGCCGCCAATGCAGCCAGATTTTGTACAGTCATTGGAGGTAGCAATCCGGCAGCTGCAGCCGCCGCCGTAGCTGCTGCCGCTGTCTCAGAGTTGTTCGAAGGCTGGGCACCGAGACCTGTTGAAGTTGGCAATAAGTATAAGTCTATGCTCATATGATCTTATGACATTCATCTGCAGTGAGCTTACCTTGCAAAAGCTGCTGCTGCAAGCCAACCGCCTGCAGTTGTTGCAGCAACTGCAATGAGGCAGGCGTTAGTGCATCTGCGCCCAAAACTGGACTTGGCTGCTGCGGCGGATTTGGCAGTATCGGCGTCGACACACTTGTTGCTGTCTGGCCTAGCGGTATATTGATATTAGTGGCCAGATTCCACAGGTTGGCCTGTATCTGTTGGATCTTCTTTTGTTCCTTCTCCTTTTGTGTATCGGCGAACTTCACCACCAGCGGTGAGGTGCATCCCTCCATTATCTTGTTCTGGTTAAGCGTCTGAAAGGCATGTTAATTGTCTAATCTGAAGCACGTTTCCAACTTTAATTGCCATGACACTCACCACTTTAATCGCTGAGACTGCTGCGTGCTTGGTAGCAAACGTTACAAAGGCGCAACCTTTACTCTGTCCGTTTTGATCACGCAGCACCGTGCACTCCTCGATAGCGCCGTGTACTTCGAATAGCTTGCGTACGTCGTTCTCGTTCAGTTTCTTATTTAACATTCCAATGAAAAGTTTGCGTTCTGAAATGAGTTAAATCAAACAACAAAATTAATAAATTGAGAATCGGCATTGACTTTACACCTTGAGAAATAAATACGAGTAAGCGTGCAGACCCGTGTAAAATAATTCTCGCGTGAAAAATGTTAGACTTGATCCATAAAGTTGTGCTTTGTTGATTTCCAGCTCACAGCGCGGAAGCATGAACTTGAAATTATGTAACTGAGTCGTGGTCTGTAATGCTTTAATGCCACTTGGCTGTGTTACAAGGTTTCTGTGCGCAAATCGAGTCAACCTCGTAGAGAGTATCGTATGCCCCAAGCAAACATTGTGGCTAGCTTTGAGGCACTAAGTTGTTTTGCTGGCATAATAACGGGTTTCCTATAATTTTTTTTCGCGTATGTGATCACATTATTATTTTCATTATATATTTTGCAGTTTTATAATGATAAGAATTTTTTTTTTTGCGTACTTTCTATTTATGATGTTTACCTATCCGCCACAAACAAACTATGCAAACTATGCAATAATAAAATTGCCTATTTGGCTGTTTTTCAAAAATCACATATTAACCTATCTATACTCGTATGTTGATATTTATTTTGTAATGAATTAACCCGGCAATTATTATCGGCTGCCCGCATTGAAGACAAATACATAATTCACTCTTCCACAACAGCGACTATACATTCTCCTCTTATTACTACCGGAGAACTAATCTATTTCAGTGCCTAAAACACTACCAGAAAAACCAAGATAGCAGAATACATCCATAAAGTTCGACTGATAAATGTAAAGTATACTTGATAATCACACGGAAATTTTCCTTCCAATTAATTGCATATCGACCCATATTTACTGAGTTTGAACGTTACATACTCAAAAGTTATAATACAACTTGTTTTGTAATTGCCAATATATAATAGCAATTAATTTCGTTTAATGATTTATTAAATTAGTTAAATTTTATTATTTATTTTTACCATTAGTTTGTGGTGTGGGTAACTAATTATTTGCAAATATTTGGATTCTGATAATCAATTGCTGCATAAACAATAGTTTATAATCAATTGCTGCCACGAAATAAGTTTATCATTGCGAAATTTAAATTCATTTGTTGTTAATTTACACGAAAAGTTCGAATTTTTGATTTTATTTAACGAATGACATAATTGGATATATAGTTGCCAGCTAAGTAGGCACATTCAACGAAACAACAAAAAATAATAGCAAATAAGTATTGTAAATAAACAAATCAGTAGCAAAAAACATCATAAACGTAACTAGAAACCAAAAACAAAATCCATAATAAATGTTTATAATGCAAGCTCATTTATTTACGCTCCCGTCCATTATGTATGCCATGAGGCTTATTTATTTTGTTCTCAGTTAAGCATTATATTGTTTTAGAGAAGTAAATGTTATGGGCATAGAGAGCATATAAATTAATAATAAATACGCATAAATTCCATGGCAATTGGTGCGAATCTTATATATATTTAAAATTTCATGCGAAATATTAATGGGTTTCAAAATTCCAATAGGTAGGTGGTTTAACTGGTTTTCTAGTTTGCATGCCTGTTTAAACAAATTTGAATGCAAATAAATTTGTAAATTCTCTAGATTTATGCAATAGAAAAAGTGGAAAAATGGGGGCTGACACTCGGAAAAAAAATTTACAAATAGAATACAATAAACACTTTTCAAAATTGCAGAATGACTTTAAACTAAAAATAAGCATCAAGAAAAGATATGACGGCGGCAGACAGACATACAGGACTAATGCAACAAAAGCAGTCAACGCCATCAGTGCATTTGGCAGGATCAAGGCAATGAATGAGTGAAGAAGACAAGATATAATACTCACATTAGAGAGTTTATTTTTAACGAATTGAATTTTCATTTCAATGCAAGCATAACGTTGCAGAAGTTAAGAAAAACTTGGCCAAACAGAATATGGGGATGGGAGTTAATACCGAGTGGCTGCGTTTTGTTCGATTTTCATTTGCACACAATTCAGGCCACTGGCAGTTGGCAGACTGAGCCAGCTCAGCAATCTTTTTCGGCATTAAAAATTAAATTTTATACGCAAATTTTTCGCAATTTCCGCCCTCTCTTCAGTTGAGTGCGTAAAAAAGGCAAATTAAATTTAATAATGAATGGGACAGCGTCCAGGCTCATCCAAATGTGTAGAAAGAAAATTTGGTAATAGATGTCTCGTTTCTTTATGATTTTATACTGCCGTTGGCCCTGCATGCCTGAAATTTGAATGATATATTTATTTTATGTGTATAAGGTTCGAGCACGTTTGTAAGCCAGATGTAGTTACATGTTAAGCGCCTAAAATGAAATTAGAAAAACCATAAAAGATAGAGGGGATCTCTTGATTTCTTTTTCAAGACTTTTCTTTTTAGTATATGCAGCAATCAGTTTTAAACAGCTGGGTTCATATCAGGTAATGTTACAGAAATGGAATTCAATTCACCAAAGTTCTCACAAAATTCCCAATTGCTTACAATAAGGCAGATAGCATCAATCTGTGCTCTTGGCATGCGATCGCTACAGATTTATTGGTAAATTTAATTGCTTAGTTCACGCGACCGCAGTAATTGATTATATTTACGACCACAGCAGTATGCATGTCGAAGGTATATAATTGAGCGCCCGCATCGATCGGTCAATGATTATATGTGCTTGCACTGAGGAAGACCACAGGGATGTTTTATTCGCGCTTGTTTATAGACATCACCATTTAGCTGGTCTACTTTTGACTGACCTGCCGTTCTCGGCTTGGCTTGCTCATGCCAGTGTAAACTTTTATTTGAAAATTATGAAATATAAGAACGACGCATGGCAGGCATATTTGTGACATGAATCAGTTGCTCGGACTCACACACCACCAATATTAAAATTACGTGCAATGGAGTGCAAAATGGTACTCTAACTGCTGCTTAATATGGTTGCGTGCTATGGTTGCGCGCTATGGCTGCCGCTGCCTCTACCACTGCGACTGCTTCAGCTGCCACATGGGTCAAATGACAAACGACGATATGTTACTACAAAATTATATGTGCAGAAAAAAAACATGCAAAGCTGGCTTCTGCATGCATATAGAAATATTCAAGTATTAGTCAAGTACCGTATCTCCGAATTGAGGACTCTAAATGAAATGAACACTTAAATTCAGCCACTAGTAACTTCAATTCGCATGTAGAATCAAGAGCGATCTCATGGTTTTCATCATGTTATAATTTAATAGACCTCAAGTTTTGTGTCAATGATTCAGCTAAAATTTTAGCATGCGTCAAGAAGCTTTGTGCAATTTTACACCAATCCATTTTCCACACGTGCGAGCGACTAATCAAAATACAAATTCATGTTACCACAAAACTTCAATGCGCGTAGCTGATTTCGTAAGCAGTCATATCATTTTCCTCTTAATGTGGCTGATGATAACGACGACGTAATGTTTTTGATTGTCCTAATACGTATACCAATCGTTGCAGCCAGCTCATATACATTTTCATACAAAGTGTAATCATAATGCTGATATTGCGATGCGTGGCGCTATGCACTCATAACTGTGCAGCAAGGAACGATGCATCGAATATGCAGTCAGCGTAGCTGCGAACAATATTATGGGTGGCAGTGGAACTATTATCGTATGTGGCTTTGGTGTTTAGCGAAGTCGTTTTCGCAAATGGCAACTTGCAGACTTTCCTTATTTTCTTTTTGCGTAATCCTTCGAACCATCGTAAATAAATTACAAAAGACAAAAGACAAAAAAAAAACCAAACGAACACAATGGAGAAAGATTGCTTTAAGCATATTTAATTAAATTTATAACTTCTTTTGCCACAAACTAATTTAGTTGTCATGTGAAATTTGAATCGATAAGAGGTGGGCCAATGTTATATCTACCCAAACTGGGTCAGTCTTTCAGTGCTGCAGCTTTATAAAAGCAGTACCAACCTACAACTACTATTCCTCGCCATAAATTCTTTTGCTGTTTAAGTTGCCTTAGCACTCATATATCACTTTAACGCCTCGAACGCAAAGTCGGCAGTTCACAGGTTTATATATTGTTATGACATTTTTTGCATAAGCGCCAAATATTTATTGGCTTTTCTGACCATTTCAGTTCAATATAAACGCATATTTCTTAATATAACAAGAAAATAAAGAACTAAAAAAAAAATACGAAACACAATTCTAATAACAACAACTTCTTTGCAAAGAAAATAAATTTTCATATAAAAGCAATAAAACCCAAAAAAGGCAACCCCAGAACATAACGATATTTGAGTTGCTTTCTCGTGAGGGTTGCTAAGGGCTGAGCTGGGCCATAGAAAAACAACAATATTAACAAACCTGTAGTGAGTCAGTATTTGTAAAAATCTAAAAAAATTATTAGATTTTTTTATCGCTTGGGTCAAAAAAACATCGTCATTGTCGTCGTTGTCATCATTATCATTATCATTATCGACGCCGTCATCGTCGTCGTCGTCATGGTCAATGATTTTGACTCCTTTAACTTACTTAGGTCAATGTAGAACTTATTTAAACATGAGGATTAACTCTGACGGTCCGTGGTATGCTTCGTATGTGTAAAGTGGATTTGTCTGTCGTTTAGACTAATCCATTATGCAGGGTTATATTTCCGTTTATTTATTGAGCTTTTCTTTTATTAATTTTTCTCGTTTGTGATAGTTGCAAGGACTTTTATTTAAGCAAAGAGATCTGTACGAACTTATCGCATTCGAGCGACACTGTCATAATGGGTTTTCGTGTCGCACAACTTTCAACTTTTCCTTATTGGATTTATTAACAACAAAAACAACAACAGCTAGTCAAGTTATGACAATGACAATGGATGTTTTAGGGCTTATGTGCCTCACATCTAAGTAGTTGGTTGAGCTATGTGGTTATTGGCTTTTACTCAAGGTAACTCACTCTATCTAAAGAAAATAAATATGAAAAATATGCAAATGCTTAAACCCTGTCGAAACGAACTCAGAAAATTGTTCTGCCAAAATTGACACTACGAATTGAACCACTTTTTATTCATGACAATGCTGAACCGTTTTAAAGCGAAATCCAAGCCAATGCTTTAAATATTCCACCAAAGCATCGAACGTAATTCTTTGGCACATTTATATATTTTCAGTGGCAACTTGTTAGCCAATCAAAAGGTTGGACATTTATTGTCTGGTAGTTAGTCAGTAAAAGTGGGGACATAAACATAAGCGGCTACACCAAGCTTTTCAGCCGTCCTATGACAGACTGGCAGGTCTGTCACTTTTACTGCAACTTGTGCGCAACTGAAGCGGTAGTATCAGACACAAAAGTGCCAGCTAGCATCCTGCAGGAAAACAAAGTGCGAAAAATTTCACTTAAAACCAATTAATTTGCATAAAATACAAAACTGGCGCATTTGCAATCACAGCCGGAGTCGCATCACACCATTGCAGCTGGCATGCATAGGCCAGAGCTTAGCCATGACCGTTTCTGCATCGAGTATCTTTCTGTAGGTAAATGGCACCGCCGCATGTGAAAGTGCATTTAGTTACCTTACACGCATACACACACGCATGCACAAACGCACGCACGAATATCTAGGCAAATAAGTGCATCAGTGAGGCTGGCTGTAGCGTTATTTACTTTTTTTTTAGGGTCAATGCAATTAAAGGTTATAAATTTGGGTGAAAATGTTGCAGTTATTAAAGTGGCTACTGGGTGCGACCAGCCACTCTGCCACAGCGAGTAAATTTGCACTTAATGTTGTGAAAAATGTTTTGGTTAGCAAAAATCGAACAATTTTCTTTTTTAAATTATGCGAAATATTTTATTTAACATTGACTGTCAACTAGTATTTTCTGACACTAAAATATTTATCAACGGCAGATACCGAAACAGTGCATATAAGCGTGTCTTTTTTTGCAGTGATATATCACACCTGCGCATGACTTTTCATTTCATTATCGCATATGCATACAGGTAAAATGCCTCATTGTGTGCATCCAACGATAAAAATAAAGCAAAATTCCGATGGGTAGCCAGTCAACTGCCCAATCAGCCACCCAGCTCAAATGCCGCGCAGATGGTCTGCGCAACTTTATGTTCAGCAGAGTCGTCGTCATTCATCGTCGTCTCGTCGTTGTCAACATCACAATTTATGTCATTGTCGTTAGCACAGTTTACACTTCAATGCCAATGGAACATAGTAACGAAAAACTTGTCAAAGAACCTTCCATATATTTAATTCCTTTTTATGCAGATTTTATTCAACTCTGTTCCACAGTTGCTCGACTGCCCACAGCGTGTGTGTTTGTATCATAAGTGTTATGTCCGGCGTGTCAAAATTGACATGTGAACGTGTCGCATGAACGACAGTTGCTGCTTAATGCACTTACAGTAAAATAAAAAGACGACAAAAAAAAAAAGCAAAGTTTGTTTTGTACATTGCAGCTGTTTCAAGTTGTCCGAATTGTGTTAATATGGCGCAGGTGTGAAATACGTAGACTCCAAGAGATTTACAAGTGGTGTCAGTTTCATTAAAACATATACACGTAAACATCAAGTTAATTTACATTTAGTATTTACAAAATTTGTTATATATAGAACCCCAAGGTAATCGAAATTATTTAATAAAAACATATTTTCATTGCCGCAGATAAGAGCACAAAGCGGGTAAATTTATAATATGAACAATGAACAACGTTATGAATGGGCACTTCTGTCCCAACAAAACGCATAATTTATTATCAGGATGTGTATAATGTTCTCTTAGTTCTAACCAAAAGTGAGTATCGTCAAAACTAAGCCTGTCAAAGAAATTTTTCGACTTTAACTTGGCGCATTGTACTGACTGAAATTAAACGCCCAATTTATTTAACGAATGCACTTACGGCATCGTCGTCTCAATTTTATTTTAACATTTAATGGGCACAAATGGATGTATATATCGTAGTATATAAATACACATGTGCAAGGATTTTTATATATGCGCCAAATAAATTGCTTTAATTACCCAATTTGAAAAATTCGAGATCGAAAGCGACAAGAAATGGTCCTGCGCGCATATGTTGCTCGTCACAGGAGTCAACGCAGGAAAATGAGGACGCAGAAGCAGTAAGCGCACATTTTCCGCCTCATCTGTCGCGACACGCCGGTGACATTTTCAACAGCAGCGATTGCAAACAACGCCAACATCGTCGGCAGCAGTGACTGCAAATGAATTGGCAACAGCGATGCAGGCACCATCACCATCATTATCATTATAAGCAACAATTACATCAATAAAATGCCAGAGAAAATGTCAGCAGAAAGAAAAAATAAAAAATGGCAAAAATGTCCATCAGTCACTTATTCAGTCATTAGGCAACACACTGCAACGTGCAACGTGAATGCAGTTAAACAAGATACGGAGCAAACCTTGCCAATATTGGAACAAGACAAATTTTTGATATGTATAACACGAGCCAAGCCACCCCAAACCAGAAACAGACACAACAACCGAAACCACTCAATCCCAATCAAGCCAAGCCAAGCCATTCCAAGCGAAGCCATATGCCATGTGATATCGTCTGCAATACTGTTTCTCATGTCGGTGCTTTTGTTGTTGCTGTGGATGCTGATGCTGATGATTTTGATAGGCAATGAAGATGGACAGCTGAGCGACAACGAGCATGCTTGGCTTGTTGATAAAGGGGAGAGCGTGAGTCAGGATTGCGTTACGGTTCGATTTGTTTATCAAGCGCGACATACCTGGCACTGTGTATGGTGATGGATTCGGCGATGGCAGCCAATATGCGGAATTTATTGGCGGATACGATTTATATGCGGCAGCGGTGGACGCGCCGGTTGCTGTCGTCACCGATGTAGCACCAGCACCAGCAGTAGCGACAGCGGTAGCAATAACAGCAGTTGCCAATGCTGACGTCGGTGATGATGAAGCTTCGCCTGCTGTCAGCGCTGCTAGTGGCGTTGTTGACGACGACAACAGCAACGAGGACGACGTCGGCATTGTCATAGCTGCGTTACTGATGTTACTGATGTCGCTATTATTGGATAAATTCTCAATTACTGACGTTAATTGGCACAGGTTTTTGCCGTTCGTAGCAGCACTGCTGCCGAAAGCTACACCTGCAACATTTTGGTAGTGGTTTCTGATACTGTTGCTACTACTGCTGTTGTTGCTGCTGCTGCTGCTGCTGCTACTGCCGCTGCTATTATTTGCGAGACCAATTGCAGTTGAATTATTTATCATGGCAAGATACGCCAGTAAACAAATATACGCAAAGAAGAATTTTAACACGAATTTAACAAACAGACAACGAAAAGAATACGAATGTGTGTGCGTAATACGAATATAAAGAGAGAGTGAAACACAAAATATATAGAAATAGTAAGGCAACAGAGATGGTAATACTACAGATTTCTTTAAAAACGCGGGTACACTTATTGGTTTCTTTTTTTCGACGTTTATTCCTTTTTATGTCGACGATAGCTTTTGCTGATTTAGTTTGATTTTTTAGCCACGCACAATTATTAATTTTTGGTTTTATTTATTGACTCTTTTCGTAACTTGTTTTCAATATTTGGTTTCGATTTTTATCAAGAGCAAATGAAACGTTTAACGTAAAAACATTTAAACAATTATTTTAGCATTGATTTAAACAATTAACATTTATTAATGTCGTAAAAATGTTCGTCTTGTGGCGTATTTTCGCACTTTTTCACAGATATCGTCGTTTGCCACGCAATTCGAGACAGTCGACATTTAGCTACGCTGGCATCGATTTTGCAAATGCTATTTTATTTCTTAATTACAGCATTATCGTCACCTCTTCTCGATGGTAATTGAATTTCTTGGGCTTTTATAGCTTGGCCGCATATGTATTAATAGCAAGTGCCGCAGTCAACTATAGCAGGAGTAAGAAGATTTAACACAACAACAAATCGAACATCAAACGCCTTAATGACAACAAATAGTTTCGCTGTATATAAGTCTGACATTTAAGTGAATTTATCTAAAAATTATCCACTACAGGGTGGTCATTTGATTCCACGGGTCTGCATTATAATATATCAGTCATGAAAGTTTATAAATCGTTCACTCCAAATTATCTAAGAACAATCAATAAAAGAATTGTTTTACAATTCTTTAGTATAAAAAACTAACTACCAGTAATAAAAACGGGGTATTTAAAAAAAAAATTTAACATAATATGTTTAATGTGTAATTTTTAGTTTTTACACAAATTTGAATAAGCTAACAAAGAAGTGTACTTTTTTCATAAGTAAGCTTCCAAGCTTGGTATGAATTTCGAATTCATATTTGTCAGATTTTTATAAAAAGCTTAATGCTGTAAAAGTATAATGATTCTACTTACAAGAAAGCAACACCACCCTGTATTCATGTATGCA
The DNA here is from genome assembly GCA_037044495.1 of Stegana nigrithorax. Lineage (NCBI taxonomy): Eukaryota > Metazoa > Arthropoda > Insecta > Diptera > Drosophilidae > Stegana > Stegana nigrithorax. The sequence continues at coordinate 28,554 of JBAMBQ010005496.1, read as the reverse complement.
AGACACGGGTGTTTCAATTAATTTAAAATAAAATCGATACATTCGTAATTTTTATTTTGCTTGTTTTATGGTTTCATGTATTCTCTTAATTCGCACACAAACCTCACAACAATTACGCAGACAATTAAATTAAAAATCAAGCACTAAAAATAAATTGCATATCAGCGACAAACACGGCGACGCACTCATCGATCAGCCAAACTCAACTCGACTCAATTTGACGGCGTTCGTGTCCATTGGCAGCGATTAATTAAGCAAAGCGCAGCATGTGGCAAATATTTCACGCACGTTGGATTTTCTGCGACCGAATGAAATTATTTCGTTTTCAGTCTACACAAACTTAAATGCATTGAATTCGAAATTGGAAACAAACGAAAATAAAATAAAATAAAACAGAAAAACAATTTTTAAATGTAAATACATTTACGCAACGCGTTAAAATATTGTAAAAAATAGATTTACAACAGATTTTTTCTGAATCGCAGCAAAACCGAATGTGAACGATTGACGTTTTAGCTGCAACTGATACTTTGAGCTCTGAGTGAATCAACAATAAAAATTATATGTACGTGAAAGTGTATGTACGTACAACAAAAAAATAACCCATCTTAATACAAAAAAAAAAGAAAAAAAACTTGTTATTGTTGTCGTTGGGTTTGTTGACGCGCTAATAAATAACATTGCCAAGCGTTAGACGAAAGCTGTGATAAACTCGAATGCACGCTTCTTTGTGTCGTTAGGCTACTCGCTTCACGATTCTTGGTATTTCTGTTCAGCCAACTTCGTCAGTGTTCTAATGCCATTGTGTGGCTTCTTTTTATAGTTAGCAAATAAGTGTTAAGCATTTCGTCTTTCGATAATGTTAATTAAAAATTGTTTAACCCATGACTGAAATCAAAGTGCTATCTAATTTAATTTATTCGATGAACCAACTCACAAGCTTCGGTTTTATTTAATAGTATAGCGTATAAAAAACTTTGTAATATTTCCAGGCATTTGTAATATATTAAACTTTTAAATCTTAATTCAGACTGATTTAAGGGAAATAATCTCCAAGGTCAATTGAGTGACATATAAACCCAGCATACCATGTGCACTGTTATTTAAATTATTAAAACTGAAGTGAACGTTCTTAGCTGAGAAAAATTGATTAAAAAGTTCAATAACACCACAAATCCAATTTTGCTTTTTAATCCCTGTAAAAAAGGGTCAATCTCTAATTGTCTAAATGTTTCATAAGCAGCCCTACAACAAATGAATGAGAAGCATTATAAAATGATCCGTCTGCAAACCGAAGAAGAAACTTCAAAGCCATCAGAATAACTTGATTCTCACTTAAAATTGAACAAATATCGAATGCACAGCACAACCCTATAAAGCACAAAACAGCACTTACATTTTATAACGTTAACCCTACACTAAAAACCTCAGACCCTTAGAAATATTCACGAATGCGCGAGGGGTGTAATATGATTGCAAAGTGTGAATAAAGTGAAATCCGCGCCATTTGAAGAGTTGAGACAGCAACACACAGGACGAGCAAAATCTATAAAAACTGCTGCAGTAAAAAGTGATTTGCATGCATTGCACACAAACGAAATGAGACCAAACGGGAAATGAGACTGAAAGAATGCGAAGTGAAAACGGGCTCAAACTAAACACAATGCAATATCCACACACACAAACATACATATATACATATGTACATACCAACGTACTTACGAATATAATGCGATAAGTACACTCAACTGCGTCATAGGAAAAGTGTAGCAAATAATCAAAGCAATTTACATGCAGACAGTTCCAAACAAATTCTCAGCACAGAGGGACCCCAATGGATAGGGTTGGGGATAGCGACGCTCACGATAATTCAAGCAGCTGATGATTGACGCTGAAGGCGATACTTGGCTTGAAATCAACTTTCTCGTTGATGTAACCAAACGTAGGTATGAAGCTCCAAGATGTGCAAAAGTGTATCAATATTTTACTGCGCAGACAAGACGTCGCCTGGTGGGTTGGATGGGTGTGGGTGCCTTGTTGCTCTTCTGTTATTAGCAGTCAAATGCAAACATGTATGCATTTCATGTTTATTCCGCAGAATTTGCGCGCCATCTTGGCGGCGCGCTTGTAGTTTTGCTAAACCAAATAATGTTTGCAATATTGTAGTAGGAAAAATAAATAAGAAAATGAGGAAGAACAACAAAAACCTAAAATATGGTTATAGTTGTCTGCATTTGCATTAGTTGCTTACATGTGAATGGCTGGCGAAGTTAAGTGCGTTGCATATGTAATCAATATGCAAATATGTCCAAGTTATTGCAAATGGTAAATATTTCTGCAAAGGAAAGACGACGACGCTGACCACTTCAGCACAAAGTCTAAGTCGTTCTTGTAGATATTTCACCTACCTCCGTAAATATAAACACGTATGTTCGTATGTTTGCTCTTAAGTAAGCCTAAAAATTCAAATTAGCCAAGTGGATCGTGGAGAACGTGTTAAAATCAAGGGCCGGTGCGGAAATGGTTGAAAGAACCTCGAAAACGAAGAAACGGAATTGTTGGCCATTTTCTGTCTGGTACAACGTGCCAATGGTCAAAATCGATAACACTAGCCTTGGACTTTTACATAAAATATTAAATCTCTAGCATTAGACACTTTAAAGCATGCAACAAAATATACGTATTTTACAATTTACGCAATGAAATGATACTCAGAGCTCATAACTACTTGAAAATCAGCCAAGCAATTCGCTCACTACAAGATGCATTGGCACCAGAAACGCTGCTAAGCCCAAGCAAGTCAAGTCGAGCATGGAAAAATGACGTAAAGCGCTTAAATGCGTCAATCATCGCCATCATCTTCAGCTCGAAGCATTGGATCTGCCGTCATCGTCTGTACTCCATACGCGACTAAATGCTAAAGACAATGCCATTGCAACTGCTGGGAAATGCCGAAAATGCAAACCGAGCAAGCAGCAGGCAATATGCAGCACTGCGACTGTCAAGGCAACTCAAACTCAAATCGGAAAACCCAGCGCAGCGCAGCGCGCCGCAAAACAAGAGAACAAGAGTCGTTGCCAAAAGTATAAATGGGCGAGTCGATGGGAAGCCAAGCCAAGGCACTGCGTCAACGTCGTCAGCCTTGTCGCTTGACATCGATAGCAATAAAAGCAAACAGCAGCATCGACGCAGTACCTCGTGAGCCGTGGCAGGAAACAAAACTTCAGCGCGCACTCAAGCATTTTATTAAATTGCCACCTTCCGTTACGTTTTCTGCCATTTCTTCGTGACTGTTTTTTTTGATTGTTTTTTTTTTTTTGTTTTTTTTTGCGTTCGTTCTATTATTTGTTTCCGCTTCTGGCATAAATTGTTTTGTTTTATTCATTTTGTTTGCTTTTATTTTTTTTTTGTTTTATATTGCGACTTTTTTATTTATTTTATTACTTTTCGATATATTTTTTATTTGGATCACAATATTTTGCAGTTTATATTTTCATGTCAGTTTTTTGCGGTTATTGAGATGAAAGTTCTGGCACTTGGCAAAATATAAACTATGTAGCTTACTTTTTGGCGGGAAGTGATTGTCTGCAGGAGCTAGTGCAGCACATATGTATGTGAGTATGTTGTGTGCGAGTATTTGAAAGCAGGGAGCTTTTTTTCGTCTTTGTTCTCGGCAGGCATGCATACATACATTGTCTACTTATGGAAGTAGGTTTTTACAATGCGCCAAAACTATTCAAGTCGACATGACAGTTGCTTAAATTGTATTTGAATTTGCTGTTTGGCCCACTTCCAACGCAGTTTTGCATATTGACGACAAATTTGTTACAAGCAACGACGTTCATTCAGCAAGCCGGTTATTGAAGTACAAAGTGGTAAAACACTTTTAGTTCACGCGTAACTGAATTTACGAGTTCTCAAGTTTTCCATAAAAATTAGTTAAAATAAATTTTTAATACACTCAACCTTCGCTAACTTGACCGCTCAACATTTTTTTTTCTCCATTGACTATTCTTTAACTTGTAACGCTTGCTGTAAGCAAAATATATAACTAGCAGGTTGTTAGAGCAAAACAGCGCCCTGTTATGAAAATTCTAAACTCAATTTAGTAATAAAGCTTTAAAAAGTAATTGAATTCCGATAGCGGCTAGACTAAGTAGCTAGGTGATCGAGGGGAAAATAAAATATGCTGCTCTTGGCCGCCGAGCTTTACCACACTAGACTTTGGCAGAGCTTGAGTATAAAAGCGAAGTGAGAGCGGAAATAAAGGAGGTGGAAGTTGAACGCGAGTGGAATCAAGCGGTCGCGTATATACAATTCGTAAATCAGTGAGTAGCCGCCATCTTTCTAGCGGTTGCTAGGCGACGCTGTTCCCGCGTGTCGTGATAGCAATGGGGTTCGCCGTTATCCGGCGGCGCAGCGTAGCAACGAATCACCGGGCAAACAGAAGACGCTTGATTCCATCTCCCTGGTCATGAGCCACCGGGTTTAGGAAGTGCCGCTGCGTGGTTTATTTTTATTGGAAAATTTTCCAGCAGCAAGGCGACCACAAGTGGAGAAGCTATTTCAGCGTCGTGAAGCTCGCCAGCCGGCGTCTAGAAGTCAGTCGAATCTGAAGATCGCTCGCCAGCATATGGCTACAAAACGCTCAGAGCTGACGATCTCCCGCCAGCCATCTTTTGGAGTTTGTTCTGGCATCGTTTTGCCATCAACGTACATTTGCAAAGTTTTATTTTTTTACATAAATTCGACCGTCGGCAAAAGTGAATTGGCAAAAACCATAGAAAAATTCGTGAGGTCACGAAAGTAATAGTAGAAAACATAAAAAAAGAAATTAATGCGGTAGAAAAATCAAAAAAAGTTGGCAAAAGTTTTTGTAGAAAAAAGAATACCACATATGTACATGCTCAAAGCCTATGACAGGCTAGTATCAGAATAATTTTTTCAAACTAATTCATAATTTTCAATAGCCCATCGTGCTTCGCATCTTCAAAAAGCGCTTTCCAGGAGATCGGCGAGACCAGGGTAAATGATTTTATGCATATTTTTTTTTATACTTTATACCTACTGTGAAATTGTGTAAATAATGTAAAATTTGGTGAAGATATCTTGAAAACCAAAACATTTTTGTTACTAAATGTGGGTTTTCACCCGATCGTTCCTATTACAGTTATATGTTTTAGGTCGAATATCGAAAAAAAAAATAAACTCGTTATGCCTATGGATTAGGAGTCTTCGTGCCAAATTTGGTGATTGTAGGTCTAACGGTTTCCGAGATCCGTTTGTTCTTACAGACGGACAGACAGACGGACATACGGACATGGCTAGATCGACTCGCCTTTCGATGCTGATCAAGAATATATGTACTTTATGTTATCTGCCACGCCTCCTTCTGACCGTTAAATACATTTGCACAACTTTAATATATCCTTTACCATTTTTTGGTACAGGGTATAAAAACAACGACAACATTAAAACGAGCCTAATTCTCTTTATCGTCTCGTTGTATGTTCGATCATTAAAAAAAAAAAAACTGTATCCGAACACAGAGATGTCGTAACGTTTTTATTAGTTTGAAATTATTTGTTTAAAAGAAATACATCGGCATTTTTATTTGAATTTTTTTTTATTTAAAGAAAGAATGTGTTAGTTGTTTCGGACCGACTGCTTTGTATTAGAGTTGCAGATGTAGCTGTAATAAGAAAAACCGGCACATAATAACCACAATGCGCTTATTATAAATCATATAAAATCTATGATGAAACAACGGCAACAATGACTTGTAGGAAATATTTCTCGTCACCATCATATCGTACCATACAATAATAAGGAACTTGACAATTTCTATAAAGGGGTTTCTCCGTCTACGAATCAAGGAATATGTTTAAAAATAAATTAATAAACTAGTATATATATAGTGTATATATAGTTTACTTAAATTGTCAAATATTATTATATGAAGTAAATCATTTTTGTCTAAAGAATAATATATATAACTAGCTGACCCGGCAGACGTTGTTCTGCGCTTTTCCGGTATATAAATATTAAAATCAGCGGACCTGGCAAACGTAGTGTAATTGCCGTTATTATTTTGCACATATATACGTTAGAGTAGTTAGTTGTAACGACATCTAACATTGGCATTAACATTGACGTTTTTAAGTCTATGCAACAGAATACATTGAAGACATTGTTCATATGCAAAAAAGTTAAGTCATGTTCATAATAGGCTCACGCTTCATAAGCGAACACTGGTAAACATAAACATTGCAGGTTTTTAATATACATGCAATTGTCAACATTCATTGCGCATGCAAACTTTCAGTTTACACATATTATGAGCCTGTGTTGGTTCATTTGGCAAATTTATTCACCAAAAACCCTATTGGGACATATGTATCTAATTTAGTTAGTTTTTATTTGATTTCGTTTGATATGCTGCATGCATTTTAGCTAACTAATTACTATACTAATTTAATAGTAATAGTTTTGAGAAATCATAATTAAGCAATAACAACTTTTCACGCATACTTGAAAAGTTTAAAAAGTGCACTTTAAAATTTAAATGCCCAACAAAATATGAGAAGCAGCAGCATTTCGTTAAATAAATAACCAAATAAGAATATACATAGTAAGTAGTTGGTCGCTTCTGGCTTGCGCTCTCTGTAGTCGCGCTGAGTGTACGACCGTCAATTTTGGTGATTGTTTTGCGCACTGCGCTCTCAATTGTCTGGTTGCGCATTTGCCTCTCAATTTTTTGCAAACATAAGAGCGTAAGCCACAGTTTCTTGTGTGTGTTTATTGTAAATTTAGTTGTTGTACTTTTCCGAAATGTGTAAGCAGTGTGTACGAAATTTATAAAAACTGACTTCACTTCATTTTTTACCCGATTTAAATGACAAAAAAAATAAAAAGAAAATCGTACAAACCTTCTCCAGAGAATTAAGAACACAACAAAAAAAAATCAGCCAAATCGGTCAAACCGTTCTCAAATGCGACATGGTCAAACGGATTTTGCCAAGCATTTTTATAAATATGTATGTATAGAGTATAGATAAATATGATAAGCTTTCGTTCAGTATTCTTCTCATTCTGTGCAAAATTTTTGAAGTGAAACTTTTTTAGCGAGGTGTAAGTCCAAAAAAAGGTTACAGAAATCAAAGGCTATATGCTTCACAGACGAAGTGGGGAGACGCACAAAACAATACGCTTTGTCTTGTGCGTGGTCGTCTGCAGCATAGAGAATGATTGCTTATGTATGAGTGAGAGAGAGATAAAAAATGCTTTACTGATTGTACTGATTCGTGAGCGAATATAAAATGTACTCGTTTATGAAATAAGAAGCAAACAAACGAGAGTAAATTTCGCACAGACAACATTTCATACGGCACACGTATCCACACAGAGTTCATTGTTGTACAACAACCAAACATTTGTTTACCTATAAGCAAGAAAACGTCCGCTATCATAGTATACGTAAATAGTATATTCACTCGCGAGAGCGATTTGTTTACCTATAATGGTCGACGCAATAAAATTGATGATGCGATAAAACTGTTGACGCGATAAAATTGTTTATGCGATATTGCATTAATTTTCAAATTCATTCTACCGCCGCTATAGATGTTACCACATCAATAAAAAAAAAAAAAAAAAACAAAAAACCGGTGCATTTAGAAATTTGTATTCTTATTTTTATTCTCTCACGTATGTACCAATACTGATGATTCACAGCATTTTTTCCGTCGCGGTATACTTTTTATAATTGTAAAAAATTGACGCCACACCAAAATACTGCGAAGCGTAGGTTGCGAATCACATCATTTTTTGTTACTCTTTAGCGTTTTATTTGGATTTAGCCGTTAAGATCCCGTTAGTTAAGTGTGTACTAATATCGCTGGTTTTGTTATGAATGCTTGATTTTTTAAATTTTCAATTGGCACGAGTAATGCGGTTGCATGGTGTACTTGTGAAAATGTAGCTTCAGACAAGAAACGGCAAACAAAAATTAGCTCTTTTTTAAATAATTGACTGATTATATAAAGATACAAATAAAATAAACAATATGCCACAAAGTTTGTTATAAACCTTAAATCTATAACTTTCGATACAATGAACAATTCGTTAACTTGAATGGATCTGGTTTTAATTAGTTCAAGTTAGCCAAACTGGAGTGTAGAAGTATGTAGTACCCAACGCTTGTTTCTTCAACGATTCACCACTTAATTATCAAAACATAGTCCCTCATGGGAGCCAAATTACAAGCATAATGTGGCACACAATTATTCCGAAACTAACAGAACAACCAGCAGCGCAGACGGACCCGACCAATTGTTAACATAAATAGCGGCAAAGGTCGCATTTCATGCTGCTTTCACGCTTTCATTTTCTTGCCTGCGTTCTGACCAGGGCGAAGCCACCCATGAGTCAAAATAATTGTGGCCGCTTAAGCAGATTAACAGCGAGGGAATACGCTTAATAAGAGCAAAAGAGATAGATGAAATGAGAATGCGTGGTAAGCATATGTGAGTGAAAAAGTCACAACATATTAACATAAATTAAATTTGCTAAAAAGTTTTTTGTACAATTGCCATCAACGCGCTGATGCTCTTGCGATTCAATAAACACCAGAGTTGACCAACTCGAGGGGTTAATTAATTGTTTTAAATTATGTTAAGTTTACGCAGCAGCACAAAACTAAACCTGAGTGCAAGATAAGCAAATTTTATTTTGCACCGAATTACACAACGAAACTTGCCAATAAAGTGTCAAACAATTGCTGCGCTGCATTTGCGGTGTTAGCTGACCGACGGACTCTAACAACACGAACAATCATCAAAATATGCACTGTCGTTCCACATCTCATTGGGCTCAACTGACTTTTCACGCATTCACGATTCGCAGATCTTGCCAACGTCTGACTCCGTCGAACATATGTATGTGGTTATGTATATATCGCCAACGCTTGCCACCATTTAAAAGCTACTACTACAACAATAACAAACATCGTTTTCATGCAGTGTCCGTCTTGCTTTTCTACTTTCGTTTGGATACAAGTCTGACTGGGCCAAAACTCTAAATCATACAAAATTTTCTCTCTGCTGCACATTCAAATTGAAAAAAATGGAGTTGGTTTTTCTCTTTTTGCGCTTTTTTTTTCTTTTTGGACAGTTTAAATGTTAGTGGTTAAAATATTTGCTGGCATACTTTTAGGTACACTTTTGTGGGATTTCAGTTGATTTTCCATTTTAAATAAAGTGAATACTTTTTTTCAAGTAGTTCTCAAAAGTGGAGAAAAACCTTCGTATATTCACTGCATTGTCCTTTGAGCTTGAGAAGTCGTAATCAAATAATTTCAAAAACAAACACGAATTGACGACTTACCATTACGATTTTCACTATCGGCGGGTTTCATCTGTATGGGATGATACATCTGTAATTAAAAAATAAAAATGTATCACCGTTATTTAAATTGAAAGCCACACAGGAGTAAACTGTTATTGATATTATGACTACTGCATTTCTGATGGGCTAGCTAGGCAAGTTGTTGGTTGAATATTGCTACTGGAGATTCAATAAACAATAATTGTCAATAAAAAACATTTTAAGTTTTAAACCGAGTAAAAGGAAACTGTTGAGCTCAACCCGTACAGTCAAGAAAGTACCATGACAAAACTTGAACTCCAGCTGCAAAGGTAGGTTGTGCAATATAAAAAAAGCATAAGCAGCCGATTAGCAATTATCTGAAGTTAGGTAGCAGTTTAGTCCGCAGGGAATGGCTTCTTCCTGCAAATAAATAAATTCAACAAACTAACATACAGAAAACGCGAAAGACCAAGCAAAATCAATGCGCTCACAGGTTGACTTCAATTTGTAAAACAGTCGCATGTACATTATTAACGAGAGCGGCTTCTACAGGCAACCATTTATTTTCCTAAACTTTGATTCTGGTTTCGCTTTCAGTTTCATTTTTCTCGTTTTTTTAATATCTTAAGTTGTGCAAGTGCAACGGTACGTGTGGCTTAGCAACTGCCAATAAATCACAAGTAGCCATGTTCAGTCCAACACGTTAACGAAACTTAAGCTTATTTTAATTAGAAGACGTTAAAAATGCGAAAATTACATTTTAAACTACCAACAAAGTATAAAACAGAAAGTGGAAAGAAAGATGAAAAACGCAAACGTTGCAAACCCAAGGCAACTTCATTGCATACCATTAGGGGAGCACCCGACTGATGACCGCTGGTCGGCAGAATGAGTAATGCGGTATACCCGACGATAAAAATGCGAACGCATATTTTTGGATTTCCATAAGCCATTTCCGTCTTTTTCGTGTACGAATCCTGGTAGTTGAAGCTATTGATAATGGGCGCATTGGTAGAGGTAGGGAAGAGGCAGTGGCAGTGGCGCGGCTGATGGTGATGTTCGTGTTGGGTGAGTTGGCTTGTTAAGTGGCTTGGCTAGTCCTCGCCTCCGGATGGTGCATGCAGCGCTATGGCTACGAGCGCGAAATATGTGTTTGGCTTTGTCGAGGATTTTCTTTGTAGCATACTTTCTGGCTGCATTCATTCATTATGCAGCTTAAGTACTAACTAGCAGTGAGCTCGCCACCAACGTGCCCGAAGCAAAGCAATCGCTGAAGTCGGACACAACGACAAAAACAACAACAGCAACGACGTTGTCTCAGCGCACAGCTAATGGCATAAAAAAGGGTCGGGTCAAAGCAACTTTCGCAGCGGTCGCTAACGTTTCATTTGCGGCTCCGACTTGTTGGCTAAAGCTGAAAATTAATCGCTGCACTGTTTTCGCTGCAATATTTCAAATGTGATTAACACTAAAAATGAACTCACTCGGGCGCGCTTTTCAGTAGAATGAAAAAGCCACACTCTAGCATGCTGCACATTTTGCATTATTGTTCAAAAAAGTTTCATGACGAGTCTATGAACTAAAGCTGAATAGTCAAAAATCCTTCATGAGCGTGAAAATTCAATAAATATTTTTTTTTGCTTTTTTTTTTATTTTAAGTATACGCTTATAGAGCAAGCGAACTACTTAAAACGATTTATCTTTCTTAATGGGGCTGACTTGCGCTGACTTTGCAGAAAATAAAAAACCGAGCACGTTATGAACATATCATAAACATAATCATCATTTACTGGAAACGCAGATCAGCTACGTCGCCTGCCAATCGTAGTCAGCATAACTGCAGCTGATTTGACTGATAGATAGTATGTACAGTTCGATGGTTGGCTAGTTTGATGGACAGATTGACTAATTTGCTGCTGGCAGCAATTTGGTAAAAGTTGAAAAGAAAATCAAAAGAAAAAAAATTTTATGAAATGACTCAGCCAAAATTTGTTTAAATAGTTTTTTAGTTTGGTGTAAACCCAAAGACACCTAGCCAAATCGATAAAGGATATGCGCCAATGTCCTTCAAAAATGTGCTATAAATATTTATACTGTGGTAGGGGGCTAAAATTGTTAATTTGTGTGTAAAATTCACAGAGAAAAAAATAATAAATAAAAACGGCATCAAAATGCATACACGAGTCAACGTGTCAGGTTTTGCGTAGCGTTTACGGATGCGCACGGATTTTTTTATCCATTGGCACAAGAGAATATTATTTGAATATTTTTCTTATTCATGAAATCGAAAAAGAAAATTGTACATGACAGCAAATGCTTATGTCATCACGTCACTTTATGCATTGCTGCTACTGCTGCTGTTACTGCCGCTTCGACTGCCCCTGCCCCCTTTTTCCAAGCTGGTTGCCTGCCTCTTTCTCGCTCGCACCATTTGCATAAAAAAGCAAGCTCGCACGTGGGTATCACTCGATCTGCTCAGCGTGTCTTGCTGGTAGTTTGCACGATTTCAACGCATGACAATCATTTCAAAGTCATATGTGAAAAAAATAATAATTCTTTTTTCTTCCATTGCTGCTGTGGCTGCTGTTGCTGATTTGGCGCTTCTTGCTTGCTTTCCTGCTGCTGGCTGCTTGCATATGCCTTTCTTTTCTACTCCTAATTTGCATTGAAAGCTTCAATGAATATGTCGATGTCGACATCGACGATGATAATGAGGATGATAGATGTGAGCGCTGAAGTTGCCAGCAATTGCGAACGATAAACTAGTGCTGCAGTTAATGATCGTTACGTGCACGTTGGCTAGTAATCATTCGGAAAGTCTGTGAACGTGTGCGTTTTTGTTTCATATTTGTTTTTCAAGTTGCATTCAACTGTGCCATACTAGACACGTCAAAATACGGGGAACAGTGCGGAAACTACAACTTATCGCTTTAAACACTAGTGGAAATTATTTTAAGAGCTAACACTAAAAAGAATGCCAAAGTGTTTCCAAAAACAAAACAAAAGAAAACAAAAAGAAAAAAGCATTAAACAAAAATAAAATTAAAACCTTTCTGAAATTTAAGTAGCAAACCAAATCACACGACAGCCTTTTCATAAGCATAAGCGAAATATGTAAATTAGAACCATTCAACGCTCATTGCTTACAATTGCCTATCTTCGCGTTTATACCTCTCCGCAAATCTGACCCGAGCCAATCTAATTTCAGTTACATAAAGTAATTAAAAACATGTTTAGCATAAAAAATGCCTATCCTAAACAGGGCAAAAAAGAAAAAAAATAAGCTGAAAGTAATTTCAACCTTTATATCATCAGCACAGACGTTGTTGGGAGTTTGAAAGTTTTCACAAACGACAAAAACGTAAAATATATTTTTATAAATCCAATTTGGCCAACAAATTTCAGAAATTACGGTGAATACATTATTTATTCTCTTTTCGCACTTCCCATGATGCAAACCAAAGGAAGTTTAATTAGGAATGAAATCATTGCAGACTTACCCCATTCAACGTTTTAACATTGTGCAGCGCATCCTGGGCTTTTAAGGCAGCACGACGCGTATAGAATGTCACAAAGCAGCAGCCTAAAAAGAAAATTTGAAGAAATTATTAACAATCTACGAATGAGGTTTAGTAGTTTTTTTATTGAAGCATCAATGATGAAAATCTACTATGGTATCCCATAATTTGATAACTTCTGTTGAACTTCGACTGTAATACCAATGTTTCACAAAACATTTAAAGCTATGCAAAAACATTGAATTCTATTTCGAATTGCCAAAGTTTTTTTTTAGTCCTGATTTATTTGTATAGATTTTGCGCGCCAACATTTCCGTTTTTTCGGTAAGCAAACACCTACGCACATGCTTGCATACGGTAAGTCTATTTCTTGTTTAATAAACCAAATAAATAAAAACAATGGAAAGACAACACCAACAATACGACCGGTTAGTTTCCCATACCCCCTAGGACCTTCTTTCGTCTCCTTTCCACCTCTGCAGTTATATCCTGTTCACAACTACTCTTATTTTACCGTATCTTCTCATTCACACATATATATTTCTGTGTTTTTGGTTTCAACGACCGCGAATGAATTTTTTTGGCTTATTATCACTACTGCAAATCTGAATGCGCAAAATAGTTTCGTAACACAATTATCCGTTCCTCAATACAATGATGAGCAGCGCACACCAGATTCTGTTGATATTTTGACAATACTCCACTCCGCTCATTACCTTCAAGTTTACTTGTTACTGACTTATGTGTTATGACTTTTTATGACCATTGCTAGAACTTTAAAACTGTTCATCATAACAAGAGATATTAAAAAATATTTTTAGTAATTGATATGCTTACGTTTTCAGTAACATTCATCAGTTACGTACCAACTGGATCAAATATAATTTAAAATTAAACTTCCCTTAAATGTAACAAATGAAGAAAATTGAAACGAGTTGGACTACAATAAAAATGAAATAAATAAAGAAGAAAACAAACCTCGCAATAGGAAAAAAAAACACAAAAACAAGAGTGAAAAATTGTTTTAGCTTGGCTTGGCAACAAGCGAAAACGTTAAGAAAAGAATGAAAAGGTGAACGTTGCTTGTGGTCCGAAAGGAGACTAACATTGCGTAGTTAAAGATGGAGCAGGGGCGGGATTGGGGGCTTTAAGACGCGGCAGACAATACAAGAGGATTGGGAGACGTCGCAATTCCCATTATGTGCATGTCAACTACAGTTAAAATCAACTCACAACAACAGCAGCAAGTAAAACAAACTTTAAGAACAGGAGAAACCAAAACGTACGCTACCAGCGAAATCGTGTAGGTGGTGCGCTGATACGGTAATGGTGTGTACAAACGCGAACAATGGCCGTGATATGGAACAATAACGCAAAACTAAACTGATACTAGTCACGTCGTCTCACCAAGTTTACGATGCCAAACCAAACCAAAGCAACTTAAAGGGCAGCAATATAAGCGTATATCAAACGGTAAGGATAAATGTACTCGTCGACTCCTGCTCCCACTTGTTCATCGCATCGACGCAAGCTATAATATTGAAAATACTCAAACACGTTCAACTCAATTCAATTCAGTTCAGTAGGACTTGCTTGACTGCATCCGGTATCGAATTTGGCCCGGTGTCGAAGATGTATCGAAGTTGACTAAGGGTGTGCAGCAGGACACGTACAGGAAACGAATTAATCGAACTAAAATAAATCAATGTCCTTAACTTTTCGCAGAGATTTAGTTGTTGCTCTTAGCTGCTCCTGCTGCTGCTGATGTTGTACAAATAGAAAGGAGTAAAAAAAAAATGGAAGACATGGCAAATGTCACCGCGCCAAAAAAAAAAAAAAAACAAAAAAAGAAAGGGATCGAATTTAGTTTTGGGTGTGTGAGTGTATAAGTGTAAGTAGAGCATAAGGAACCTAGCACACAACAAGCACCAACCATGCCATATAAAATCATGAAGACTGAAAAAGAAAATGAAAAATAATTTCCATAGATAAAACATTGAAACTATCCGGAAATAACTCGTACAACTTTTGGTATGTGACAAAGTTTACTGGTTTAAAAAGCGAACGCAAACGGAAATGGAAGGCACGGCAGATATTTGGCAAAGTGGTGCATTAAAAAAAGACAGCACAAAAAAAAAAAAAAAATTCAAGATAACCAGGCTACGATTTCGGAATTGAAATGCTAAAATTAAGTGAAATTTTATGCATTTTTTATCGCCTTCTTTGTGTTAGTCATCCGAAGACTAGCGGCAGTTGGTTGGGTGGGGAATGAGAGTTTTTGGTTTGGTCAAATAAAATGATAAGAGCAACGTGAAGTTCGGCGACAAACTTTTAGCTTGACGTACTCAAGCTTGAGTGAGTTCCAATGGAAGCGGATTGTGGGCGTCGCATTCCTTATAAATCAACGCAAGGCCTTGTCATGTTCTCTAATGCCTGAAATATGCTAATCGCGCTGAGATAGTGCTTCAGTAAAGTCTTCTGTCATTTGATACTAAAATTTTAAAGACCATGAATAGATGAAAACATTTCATTATTTCAAATGAAGACAAAGTTTACTAGAGAGATTCCTTAGCTCGATTCAGCATTCAAAATATGCAACTCTTAATCCAACTCCAATTATGAGCGTTATTAAAAATTAAAACAAACTGGAAAGGCAGAGCTATAGTCGGGCGTAACCGACTATAGAAAACGCTGTACCCAAGCTTTAATAATTTGTATTCATTATGTAAGGATATCTAAAGAAAAAAAATTCTTTTTTTTGTAAAAGCCATTTTTCAGCCGATCGTTCCTATGGCAGCTGTATATTATAGTAAACCGATATTTATCATATTCGGTTATATTATTGGATATTAATATTAAATGTTATATAAATATGTTATATTTTAAATATGATAGATATTAAAAACATTAAATCTAAAATTCGGTAACGATAACTTAATATATAATATACAAAAAAGTTTATCTCAGTAAATGTTGTTTTTCGGCCGACCGTTCCTATGACAGCTATATGATATAGTAAATCGATATACATAATATTGAGATATGTGATTGGTCATTAGCTAAAACTTTTAAATCCAAAATTTGGTGGAGATATCTTGAAAAATGAAAGGGTTTCTGTTACTAATTGTAGGTTTTCATCCGATCGTTCCTATGGCAGCTATATGTTATAGGTCGAATATCGAAAAAAAATAAACTTGTTATGCCTATGGATTGGGAGAGCAAAATTTGGTGGTTGTAGGTCTAACCGTTTCCGAGATCGGTGCATTCATACGGACAGACGGACAAGGCTAGATCAACTCGCCGTTCGATGCTGATCAAGAATACATATACTTTGTGGGGTCTGCCACGCCTCCATCTAACCGTTACATACATTTGCACAACTTTCATATACACTTTACCATTTTTTGGTACAGGGTATAAAAAGGAAAATAAACAAAAAGAAGGCTTGATTGCAGTGTGAATGAAATAAATAAAATAAATGAAATGCGCACACATGTTTTACACACCATTTGGAAACTGTCTCACTTGTGCGCTTTCTCGCTCCACCTTGGTCACATACCCATATTGAGCAGCACTCACCTAGTACTGTCGTTTCTTCCCGACTAATGCTAATGTCTACACACACCGCTTCTCTTACTTTTTATGGGTTTGCCATACACAAGTTAACCGTTGCTTGGTAGCTCTTTGCACGGGTTTTGTTTCAGCGCCGCATTGTTGTTGCCGTCGTTATACCTTGCGTAATTATATCAAAACAAAATTGTACTAAATTTGCGACTTAAATGAGACGTAACGAAAATAAATGTCAGAAACATGCTGATTAGTGCTGCATGCCAGCTTTTAGTAGGCACACGCGGACTGCGTTGGAATTATAAGTAAATGGCAACAATTACAGTCACCAGGGATTAATAAAAACGTGTGCGCTTTCTTGTGTAACGAATTATTCAGTTTATTTCCAACAGCATTTTTGTGGAATGCATGTGTGTTTTTGAGATTCGACTTAGACGTTCCTCCGGTTTTGTCTCATATTGCTAGGGTCAAGTTAGCAATTGATGCCTCTGCAGCTGACAGGTGGATAAAAACAGCACCGAATTTGTTGAAAACAAAGCTCGAGTGTGACAAAACATTCAGGTTACGATGTGCCATGCCGTCTCCACTTATAGGCGTACTCGTATGCCAAAGATTTATGACACTTGGCGTCCATAGTGGGCGTGCCATTGAACTTAAAAGAGCAAAACGGTCAAAATCCAGTAGCACCAGAGTTGAAGCAAACCAATGGCAATAACAAATAAACGACTTTCCCCTCGTACAGTCGTCTTATCGTATTTTATAGTTTGTGTTACTTCCTTTTCATTATGGTTTTTCTTTAGTCGTCAACGTTTTGCAAGTTAACCTACTTCACGCTTCCTTTTTCCTTTTTTTTTTGCCCCGAGTGTTTACTTTTCAGCAAAAAAAATTTGTAATTTATATTATTTTTGAGTGCAGTTTAGTGTGTTTCACTTTTTTATGCTAAAACGCTTGCCTAAATCGAATAGCAAAGACGCCAGAAGGAAACATTTCTGTTTTTGCAACAACTAGAAGACCCACTTACAACAACACTCTTATGCCCCCAACGACACAGTCACACTCCACAGTCTCGGCCACTGGCAAAAATGAAATGAAAATGGCACTTTTAAGTGCTTCGTGCTGACCTCCGAACCAGAAAGTCGTAAATAACAAAAATGTTTCTTAGCCTATGTTTGGTTTTTACTTTGCTTTGCTTGGATTGGTCTTGGCTTTCATTTCCTTCTCTTTTCAGTTTGAGTTTGTTTGTTGGGATAAGGCGCTCCTCGTTTCTCGTCTTACGCCTACACAAGAATATAGTATTCTTCTTTATCGCCTTCACCTTCTTCTAAGGTGTTTTGCACTAGATTTTGTTAGCTACTCGAGTGTTTTGAGTTACTTGTACGACTTTTAAGTGGCTATCTGTGGTTTTCTCCGTGGGTGTGAGGTGTGCGACAAAATGTTTCTAAAAAAGTAGCTTGCTTGCGCATTACTGTCATTGAGGCTGATTGTGCAGTAGTTTGTACCACACAAGGTTTGAATTAATTTATTTATATTCGTTGGTAGTTTTATTTTATGTCTGGCTTACCAATCTCCAATGTAAAAATCTTTAATGGTATTTGACGAACGATTTTCAAGTAATTTTTATATCATAATTATTGCGCAAAATTTACTCTTAATCAACATATTTGGGATGAAATTAAAAAGCATTGTGTCGGTCATTCTTAACAAACCATTTAGCAAACCATTTTAAAAATCATTAATGGCTGTAATCTATGTGAGTTATCCAATTAAATTTGTAGTTGCTTTGCGGTGATTTCATATATTGCACATTATAAAAGTCCAATAGAAAACAAATTTTGAATCGTTACGACAACACATACTAAACGCTACATAAAAATATTGAAACAAAAAACGGTAAATTAAATATGCAGTTGCAAAATTTTTATGCAAATCAAACTATGCTTATACTTATTGCTCAATGCGAATTAAGTAGAACAAATACGTTTGCATTTGAATGCTCGAAGACGCTTGAAAAATAATTTTAAACGAAAGGGAAAGAGTACATACGTAAAAAGAGTAAAAAGAACGAATGTAAATGTATATATATATATGCCAAGCATATACAAGTATGTATGAAAGTTATTTGCGCTTACTCACCTTTGCTAATGCCCGTAGCCTTATCACGTAGCACATTGATCGAATGCACTGCTCCGTACTCTTCAAACATTTCACGTAACTGTGTCTCATCCATAGATTTGGGTACTTGACCAACAAACATTTTTATGTTATCTGGGTCGGGTTCCTTGTCACCGTAGGTGACTTCGGTGTCCATACGGAAGCATGATTCATCGTCGACTACCATGTTCCGATTTGCACTGCAGGTGTTATTGTTGTTGTTATTGTTACTTGCGGCGGCTGCAGCAGCAGCGACAGCGGCAACAACGGTATTATTGGCATTACTGGTGTTGTTCAGATTATTATTGTTGTTGTTTAGCAATACACCATTGTTGTTGTTATTAGTAAGCGCAGTCGTATGTATGGGACTGTTGGGCAGGCTGGTAGTTGTACTGCTCTTGTCGCTCATACCAAATGCACTGTGGGAACAAGAATAGAAGAGAAAAGAACAAAAAGAATTAATATTTTGAAAAACTTATTGAGAGTATCATATAAAAAAAAATGAAAATCAATAACTAAAAAATTGCGATGTGCAAGTGGGGTGGTGGTCATACTTATGAGACGGAATTAAAAGAGAGCACCGCTTACTATTATGCAAGCTCTCAATTAGACATCAGTTTACCATCAATTACTTATTTTTATTAATAAATATAAAAAACAATAATTATAGGTATTAACTCACTCCAAATATAAATCATTATTCTTTTCAGAAAAATCGAACATCAATCGGCGATTGCCCAAATATGTTGAAGCGCAACTGCTAAACATGTTGATCGAGCTTTTTTTATTTTGAGATCGAAGAACTTATCAAAATTAATTTAAGCTTGATTATTAATATTGAAATAAATTAAATATTATTTTGGCAATATACAGAAACTTTTTCGCTATGTACACAATACAAACGCGACGTTTAACAGTTATTTCTCGATATATTTTACGCAATATATTAATGTATTACACACACACAGAGTGGCTCAATACTACAAAGGGCGTTCAAAGTTCAACTTTATATAAAAAAACTTTATACGTAAAGACTTCACTCAAAGCCGGCTTTAATATGAAAAATTATGCATTCAAACAATTTAAACACTGTAAATAAAAAACATTTATTCTTTTTCAAGATTTTCGGTTTAAATAAATATTGAACGAGACGTCAAAACTTCAACACGTGTCCTGACATTGGCAAGCGTCGACGAACAAATGGACGAGTATTGGAATAAATTTAACAGGCAAAGCCTATTTGGAGACTAAGGTACGATGAACGATCTCGACTTGTAGAATTTTGCAATTGTATTGTTGTAAAGCGTACAACGGTACATATGATGACAAGGCATTTCCATAAGAGAGGTGATTTAAGAGTTCGTAATAAATGTACATACTATTTTATATATGTACTAGCAATTACGGCGCGCTTCGCTTCGCTTTTTTTTCTGTCAAGTTTGTGCAACCATCTTCGTTTGTCAAACCCGTTAAAAGCATGAGAAAAAAAGAGAGCACATGCTTTTTCTTTGTCCAATTAGTAATTCCTTCAAATATCCTAATTAGAATCTGATAAAACAATTTATATTATACTACAAAAAAAAAAAAAAACAACAAACACAATATTTATAAGCAGTGACGAAACGCTGCTCTGTGAGCATAGTTCGGCAATTCTTTCGGCTTTTCGTTCGGCAAGACAACAAAGTCATCGTACAACAAAATATAAGCAGAAAACGTACGAACGTTTTTATGTTGATTGATTTGTAATAACTTAATACTAAAAAAAAAACATATTTAATTAAAAAATATTGAAAAAGTAAGTATGCCACTCAGTTGGAAATAATAAATGTGATTTTTTTAAAAAAAATTTATTAAAATCGGTTCAGTATATTTTGTTTGAAAGCGTGACAAAATTTTGGTCTTTATTTTTATATAATTAGTATAGATAGTATAGATGTAAATGAAAGTAAAAATTCAGTTCACTTAAATTCATAATATTACTTCCAAATTTACTTCCAAATTATTATACTCATATAAATCCAAATACTAATGTACTGAGTGTCATATTAGTAAAATATACAAATAATCTGGCTGAATTCGTAGCTTTTACAACTTTTTCCAATGACCACAATTTTCTCTTTTTCTACAAAGCAACTTCCTACACTAACCCAAATCGACCTAATTTACTGACTGTTTGGAAAACTAAAAGTATATTGGCTTCCATGCTTACGATAACGCCAGTCAGTAAAAAACTTACAAAGGCTGAGCAAGGTAAACAAAATAAAAATAATTTGAAATGGATTGATTCTCTAATGTCTCCTTTAATTCCTGTCAAGACGAAAAAACTGCATGTATGCAAACGCTTGTCACACTTGTTGTCTCGCTTACACAATTACATTTTATAAATAACCGTTTTCTATTTTTTTCATGTGTTTTTTTGTTCTTGCTCTTGCAATTAAATTGCAATTTGCTGTTTTGACTACTGTTTCTGCCACTTCTTTTTGTTGTTTTGACTTTTCGTTTTACTGTACTTTATAATTCTTTGGCTTCTTTTGTAATAGCAACTTGCTACTGCGCTGTTGTTGGCATTGTAATTGAGTCATCGTTGTTGCTTTTGTTAATGTTTTTATTGTTGTTAGTGTTGTAATTACGTTTTGCCTATGCATATTCAGCTCATTTATGTTGTCGTACCACACGCTCTTGGTTGGCCTCATGCCTTCTGTACTCTCGCATCAACAAACTCTTAAACATCTAGCGTTTAACTTATCTGTGTTGATTTGTTCTCTTGCTTTTTACCACTGAATGCTTGTATTTCTTTTCTTCTGCTTCTCTTCTCCATGGGTTATGTAGCTTTAAAGTTTTCGACTTTTTTTGCACTTTGCATTGTTTTTCATTAAACTCGGCAGAAGCACATTGTAGTTGGTTTTTGCTTTTCTTTTTAATTTCGCAACTAGTCTACTTGGCTTTGTTGTGTAATTTGCTTGCTCATGCGCCAAACGGGGGTGCCGGCAGCTTTGGGGTGTGTACGCATTGTTCTTGGCATTATTTATATCTTCTTTTGTTGCATAAAACTACTTTGCCTCAGTGTAGAAAATTATTTTGTAATATTTACAAGCATTGTCGTTTTTCTTCTTTGCCAATTTCTTCCTTTGTTTTGGCGCTGCATCAAGTGTTGTATTTCTTGATCAGCATCGAAAGGCGAGTCGATATAGCCATGTCCGTCTGTCTGTCCGTCCGTCTGTATGAACAAACGGTTCTTGGGTACAGGGTATTCTACAGTCGGGTGCGCCCGACTATAGACCCTGCCTTTCTAGTTTAAACTGTCAACTGGAGCACTCAAGCAGAGCATGTAAAATTGAAAGTTGGCTAACTTATGGTTTGAAAAGTGTTCCTGCTTAATGCGTGCGATGATTTAAACAGAACGACTATTTTATCACTCACATCTTAGCCCTTGTATGAGTACACACCCCCCACGCACATCAATAAATTGTAACAATTGCGTCAACTTTATTAAAAAGTTACTGCAACCTCTAAAACTTGTGCAGTGCTAGCAACTACGCCAGCAATAAGCCCCGTGCGCTAGCATACCAACAACACTGGCATCAAAAGCAGCGAAAACAGCAATGGACAACAACAAAAACAAAGAAATAAAGTAGTATCAGAGTTCAAATACGTATTATGCAGTTGTAGAAAAGTTCAATTCATCTTCATCATCATCAAAAGCTCAGCTCCAACTACTCTGAGTTGGCAGCAAATCTGGGACAGACGTACAAGCAGTTGGCAACAATGACTAAGCCAGAAGTAAACAAAAAAGCAAAAAAGAAAAACAAAAAAACAACCACGACAATAGCAACATGATAAAAAGTTTTTCTTACGGGAAAACAAAAACAGAACCAAAAAAAAAAACAAAAGAAAGGTATCGATTGTACAAGGCTTACAAATTTGTTGCGCTAACAACTCAAATCACGTTTGTTGCCGCTTCCCCGAAAGTTAGTTCTGCTATTTTCTTGTACTATTGTTAGCGATACCCTTTTGTAGTATCTCTTTTACGTGTAATTGTTTTTTTGTTCATTTCATTCTTTTTTTATAGCCAAACTGCTTATTAGTATTTTGTCACCTTTTCCTGACTTCTTTCTCTATTTATGAATTTCAATTGTAATTTATTCTCTCCATTTACCACAATTTATATGATGCTTTGGTTATTTTTTCTCAAGATGGTCGATGTTAAAATGAAATGGATTACAGTAAATTAAATAAACTGCTACTTAGAAGTAAAAAAAAATTTTCAATTAATGGAACTATTTTAGGTTCTGAAAAATAACTTCAGTACCTTGAATTTTTGTACCCTGTACCAAAAAATGGTAAAGGGTATATTAAAGTTGTGCAAATGTATGTAACGGCAAGAAGGAGGCGTGGCAGACCCCATAAAGTATATACATTCTTGCGTCGAAAGGCCAGTCGATCTAGCCATGTCCATCTGTCTGTCCGTCTGTCCGTATGAACGCACGCATCTCGGAAACGGTAAGACCTGCAACCACCCAATTTTGCTCTCCCAATCCATAGGCATAACGAGTGTATTTTGTTTTTTCGATATTCGACCTATAGCATATAGCTGCCATAGGAATGATCGGCCGAAAACCCACAATTAGTAACCAAAACTCTTTTGTTTTTTAAGATATCGTTACCAAATTTTGTATTTAATAGTTTTAGCTAATGTCTAATTATATATCTTAATATTATGTATATCGGTTTACTATATCATATAGCTGCCATAGGAACAATCGGCCGAAAAATTACTTTTACTAAAAAAAAAATGTTTTTTTTTAAGATATCCTTACATAATGAATATAAAATATTAAAGCAAAAAAAAAATATATTCAGTTTTGGATTGGGTACACGGTTTTCTATAGTCGGTTACGCCCGACTATAGCCCTGCCTTTCTAGTATATGTATATGCTTTTTCTCACCACTGGCTATTTTCCGTAAGATGTTTTTGTAACATAATGGACGTTGTGTCCTTGCAAGGGATTCCACGGTCAAATTATTTGAATCCTTCGATGTTTCCATGGCGAAGAAAACCCAGTCGCATCATTAAAACTAATCATGAAATCATTTATTTTGTGTTATTGCATATTTAGTAATTGGAGACATAAACACATAGGAAATTGGGAAAAGTATCACGTACCGATTTGGTTTATTGAAGTGCAAAGAAGATAACCAAACTTTTACCTTCTTAAAGAACACCCATATAAAGTTTAACCCTTTGTTTCGTGTCGCGTCATGCAAATCTCATTGGGCATATTAACGAAATTGCGACAATAACCACAACAACGAAAGTCAACGACGCCGAGTGTCTCAAATTGTGCGAGCGAAGTTGGTTTGGTCTTTTAATCTGTGGCGACAGACGAGGCATAGGGGGTAGCATGGCCAACAAAGCAGCAACCAATCGTATATAATGCTTTTATTATAGCATTAACTTGACAAAAGTGTGTAAAAGTTCTTCACAACACGCGCGCAAAAATAACAAAGGATCACAGCAATAATCATAAAAGACATTTAAATGGCACAACTGGGAAATGCGAGAAAAAGTCGGGAACAATCGAAAGGGAAAGTCAGCAGAAAGTTAAGAAAACGTCAGCAAAGTCAGAAAGCCCAAAGCGAGGCATATAATAATTGTCAAAGCAAATGACGGTAAGTCAAGGCAGAAAGTCATGTGCATATGAGACATGCAAATAAAAATAGACAAAAAAAATTGAGCAAGCGCGTCGTATTAAAATAATAAGCATACGCCACAACAAACTAACAAAATCCTACGGGATTAGCCATTATTTCTGCAATACATTATGCACATTTTTTCCCCTGTGTATTCTGCCCAAAGAAAATGGCTTCCAGCGTGTTTTACTCAAAAGCATCGGCCGCGCGCGCTTATTGAAAAATAATCTAACGAAAGCAGCAGCAGGGCATAAAAAACGACAATAGCCGGCAGATATAGCGAGGAAAATCAACGGGGCGATTGTTATGCTTAAATGGTACACAGCCGAAGGCGGAATTGAAGACAGACCGTGAAGTGCACGCCCGAGGTTAGTCTACACTTTTAACATGTTGCTATTCTTTGGGCAAACCCCTTGTGCCTGTTGCTGCCCGGGCTCTTTTGTGTTTTCTTCGTTTATTTATTTTTTGTTAATATTTGCACACGTAAAGCAAATTTCATTGCCGACGAAAACAAAAATAAATAAATAAATACACAATAAATTGCATAAAATTGTTTTGCGCCAAGAAAATAGACGATGTGCAAACAATAAATCGACATATTAGGCCATAAAAGCGCACAAAAATTGTGCTATAAAAACGAAGTACAGCAAAAAGAGAAAAAAGAAAAATATGTATATATAATAAAAAAACACAATTCCGGAGGTACCTTTTGACAACATGCGCAGAGAAATAATCATTGCGTATATACAACGTTTGCCATAAGGTTACACAAAGGACACGCGCCTTGCTAAAAATAATTTCCGAAGTTGGCATTGTTGGGGCACACTTTAAACTTTAAATCAGCTTGCTAAAAGAAGCGCAAGGAAAATAATAAAAGTTGCTGCCAGCCGACTACCACCCGAGCACAGGGTTCTCTGTTCTGCTTACGGTACGTCTGTCTGCCATTGGAGTCGGCAATGTGCAGGCCCCGTGTGGCGGAGAACTGAACGAATGCGTCCTCGTTGCTGCCATTGCGGTGTGCGTTGGTTTTTCCCCTGCTCGCTGCTTGCTTTTGTCCTTCGCTCGTTGTCACTTGCTGCCATGAATGCGCGATTGGAAAGACTGGACTTTGGAGCGTTTGCCTGTGGGTTTATTGCTTGTGCAAATATTTGATGTGGCTTGATACGAGTATATGGCAGTAAATGGGTGGGATAGCGCGTTAATGCGTCTCCATTTAATTAACTAATTTTTAAAGAAAGAAACTCGTATAACAGCACATGAGCGGTTGGACACTGGCATTGGAAGTTTCGTTTATTGCGGACCCACCTGGTCATGGTGAGTTTAAAAAACAAATCAGGGCTCGAAATCCCCCTTTTCTGAAAGATTTCATCGATTGGCTATTTTCGGATTCTTAGTGACGAAACAAGACGATAAAGGATTCTTAGTATAAACGACATTTTCTCAACTTATTTCGTATTAACTACCGAAACTAACGTTCTGAAAAATAAATGAAACCAATGAAAAGTAAGTAATAACATAAAATTTCAGTGAAGAACGCAAGAAGTCATTGAGGTGCCCATAGAATTGTACATACCATGGAACAAGAATCGAATAAAAAACAAAAAAAAAAAAAATTACAATATAAAATGCATATCAAACCGCAATGAAATGAATGGAATATCCCTTTGAGTAACGCAGATACACAAGATGCGAGAACACAAAGGGACAAACGCGCACATACTCGCGTTAAAGGACCAACACACAGGCGGCCAGGAATTTATTGATTCCTTTAAAAAAATGATTTGCATCACAGTGCGGTGCTACAAGGAAAAGAAGAAAACGTAATGCAAAATGAAAATTAAAATGAATGTGCTGCCGAGGCTTAGCCCTCGAAAAGGGTTGCAATATTAACACGCATAAAAAGCTAAAACAAATAAAGCATAAAATAAAACACTCGCACACATAAAAGAATAAAAATGAGGCAAATATTATATAAATGAAATTCCAGCTGCCTTGGCATGCGTCGCATGACCCACACACGGAAATTAGTCAATTCTGTGTGGGATTCGGGATTTGGGTTACCTATCGCTTGGCGGCACTAGGCGCCGCATGAACTTCGCTATTGCAAAATTCCTCGATGATCGGGCGCTGACGAGGAACTTTTCTGCACCCTGCTGTTTGAATTCGCCCTTCCAAGGGGATACCTTTTGTAAGCGTCCTGGCAACCGTCGCAATATAGCCGCCACTTCTGCAGCGAGGGCTCGTTTCTCCTTTTCTTTGATCCTTTGTGTTGTGTTGGTGTATTTCGAGCCATCCTTACAAGTCTCTTATGCTTTAACCCATTTCGGCTGAGGCGCACACTTCCTGTTTGCTGACGCATTCTTGCTCACTTTTTTGCCTTTCGTTTTATGCATTTGCGCGTAAATGGGTTTGACATGTGTTGAAGGCGAGACGCAGGGCCCCCGAGTACTGAGCACTGAGTACAAAGGGCTGAGCATGCTGCTGCACGCATGAATTTCAATATCAGTGCACTTAAAAGTAAATGAATTGAATTTTTGCGAAATTTCGTAGCAACGAACGAAGAGCACCGACGAAACAAAAGAAAAAAATCAACAAAAGGTGGAAAACAAGCAAAAATCACATGCGTGAAAAAATGTGCACGAGGAATTTATGCAAGCGTTTATTGCGCATTTTGCACAGCACTCACTCCCCCACTGATATACTGGCCCAGCCAACGCAAATAAAATGATTTATACTCAGTCCGTGATATTGAAACTCGATTTCGCTGTTGTTTTTTCTGTCGCACAATATTTAAATAAATGAAATTTATATGAATATGAAAAACTTTTGGCAAATGCTTGTATGGCTTTTGCGTTGCTTTTGGCTTAAATTGGGCTTCGTATCATCTGACTCTGGCTCTGACCAGGCCGAAGGCAGCAGACACACATGGCGTATGCACGACATGAAAAACGCATTAAATTGCGAGTTGCGAGCAAACAGCGTCATTTGCATGCAACAAATTAGAAATCAGTCACGGTCCGTCAGCCGTCTAAAGGCACCTAGTCAAAACGACATGCAACCTCATGACGCCCGGCCACCATAATGAGCAGGACTGATTTGCTCGCCGGTCCATGTCAGCGGTTTGAGGCAGCTTTCGACGCCAGCAATACAATCTATTTTTCTTTCGTTTCGTTTTTATACCCTGTACCAAAAAATGGTAAAGGGTATATTAAAGTTGTGCAAATGTATGTAACAGGCAGAAGGAGGCGTGGCAGACCCCACAAAGTATATATATTCTTGATCAGCATCGAAAGGCGAGTCGATTTAGCCATGTCCGTCTGTCTGTCTGTCTGTCTGTCTGTCTGTCTGTCTGTCTGTCTGTCTGTCTGTCTGTCTGTCTGTCTGTCTGTCTGTCTGTCTGTTCGCCCGTATGAACAAAAGGATCTCGGAAACGGTAAGACCCACAACCACCAAATTTTGCACGAAGACTCTCTCAATCAATAGGCATAACAAGTTTATTTTTTTTTTCGATATTCGTCCTATAACATATAGCTGCCATAGGAACGATCGGATGAAAACCCACATTTAGTAACTAAAACCCTTTTGTTTTTCAAGATATCTTCACCAAATTTTAAATTTAAAAGTTTTAGCCAATGTGTAATCACATGTCTAAATATTATGTATATCGGTTTACTATATCATATAGCTGCCATAGGAACGATCGGCCGAAAAACAACATTTACTGAGAAAAACTTTTTTGTTTATTAAGATATCGTTACCAAATTTCGGATTTGACAGTTTTAGGTAATATCCAATCATACTTTTGAATATGATAAATATCGGTTTACTATAACATATAGCTGCCATAGGAACGATCAGCCGAAAAATGGCTTTTACTAAAAAAAAAATTTTTTTTTGTTTTGGATTGGGTACAGGGTTTTCTATAGTCGGTTACACCCGATTATAGCCCTGCCTTTCTAGTTGATTATAATTTGGTTTTTGCTTCTTTAATTGTGAGAGGATTTCCATTATGAATATATTAGAATCGTAGAATAGTTTTAGTTTTCTTTTATTTCTTTTACTTTTTTCATTGTTTTTCAGAACACGACTTTTTCTTGTAATCCCCTTTTCCCTTTTAAAACTTACTGAATTGCTATTCTAGCTTCTTTAACAAAAATAACAGTTTCCCTATTGGCATACTTCTGACAACCAATTGACTAATTTTATACGTGCTTTACTTTCCACTTAATTAAGTATGAGTACATATTTGCAAAGAATTTTA